>CBVK0100441921.1:0-10588 GCA_900067695.1 Picea abies | reverse complement strand
CATTGTATCTTCGGTGGCTATACCTTTTTGTCAATATAATTATGGATCTGCAGTGTATCTTTATCACTCAAGCATAGGTATGCCTTCCTTAGGTTTGAAACATATCATAATATTTTTTTTGATGGTTGTATGAAACTTCTACCACATTCTTCGAGTCCATAACCTTGATCGAAAAATTCTACAAAGTACTTCAGTCATCATTTTTTGTATTCTAACTTCACACTTTGGGGGGCAATCTGTTACACATTAAAATTACTCACTTCAATGATGACCTATTGCCGTCATTACCAGTGTCGCAAGTGACACATTTTGGCCACAAGTGTCACATGTGTCACAAACATCATACTATCATATTTTCTATGTTGTGTCTCAAACAACATTACAAAGAACACTTAAAAGGCACCTTCAAAGACTGGTTTAAGAAGGAGGAATCATTTGACAAAGAGTACAAAGATTTTACCATGAAAAAGACCACTTAAAAGTCATTTTTAAAGGGCATCTCTCCCCTACCCACTATCAGGGAGTGCTAGCGCTCCTTACCTTCCTTTGGGGGAGTGTTGCAATTCTTTGTGCCCCATTCTGAGGGAGTGCTGACCTGTTTGAGGAAATCTTGGACTGTTGAGGAAAATCAGGGGAAAATCCCCTTCATCTCTAGAGTTAGTTTGATTGGAATCTGAGGTCAAGGTTTGATCTTAGGGAGGATCCACAACTAATGGAGAAATATCCTCAACCCATCCCAAGAACTCTTAAGTGGTTAGACCTCTCCAAACCTATATAAGGAGGTCTCCTCATGGTGAAAGGAAGAGACATTGAAGGCATCAAACTTATGATCTCATAAGGAAGATACTCAGTGAAGCATAGTCATTTTGTTTGTGGATCATTTGAGAAAGGGGTTGGACAAGGAGATTTGGAAGAGGTTGTTTCAACTTCATCAAAGGTTTGTAAGTATCTCTATTGAGTTCTCATTAATACATGTGCTTGTCCTGTTTCCTTCAATATTATGTTTATCTACATAAACTTCTCTTTAATGGATAGATCTAGTTTCAAGCTAATCATAGTAGAATAGGAATCATGTTTTGTATTTGATTAGATTGCAGGACTTGTTGAGGATCTTGGGGATCAAATCTCAACTCGGATTGTATGAGGAAAAACATCGTAAAAAGGTACATCTTCTTAATCTTCTCTATACATTAGTTTAGCTAGGTTTAAAGGTATGTAAGTGATCAATTTTAGCACCTTTCTGTCTTGGTCTTAGGAGTCTAGAGCGCAAGAGGGGATTCACCTGTCCGCAGGGGAATTTCTCTATAACAACCACCCACTTAAAGATACCTTATTTGGACTTGAAGTTTGTATTCCATACATCATTTTGATCAATAGGCACCTAGTGGCAGCCTTACTTCATATCAATATTACTAAAAAAATCGGCTTCCTTGAGCTGATTGATAAGATCATCAATATGAGGGATGGGGTACCAATTCTGGATTGTGATCTTGTTCAAGGATCTATAATCAACACAAAGTTTCCATGTATTGTCCTTCTTTTGTACCAGAACAATTAGGATCCTTCAAGGTGAGGAGCTTAGTCTAATGCTACCCTTCAGAATTAGCTTTTGATTCTAGCATTTGATTTCTTCATTCTCCGTAATAGAACACTCGTACAGAAGGTCATTAGGAAGAGGAGAAACGAGTGCCAAATCAATTGATTTCTTTGCCTGAGAGTGCTAAAGAACCCCGATATGTGAGGAAAATATGTCGTTGTTCTCTTCTACTATCTTGTTCACCTATTTTGGTTGTGTACAGAGACCTCGTGCATAGGTTTTGGCAGTTGTAGTGACCTTCCATTTACCTTCTAACCAGACCATAAAGAGGGAAAATATCTCGATCCGAGAGACCATATTTTTACACTACTTCACATATATCAAAGAGACCACAAGATTTAGGGATGCCTTTGGTACCCTATACAGTTTATCTCCTAAAGTAATAATGACACTACAAGGCCTAGATTCATAAACAACATGATGCTTCCACATATATGGTTTTCTGAAAGAAAACATCACAAACTTCAAGGGGGGAAACATCATACAATACCTTGTCTTTGAAGGGTTTGATGTCGTAGTGCAAGAGACATTGATGGATGGTGCAGATTCCACGTCCCTGGATGAGTGAACATATGGTGTATGGTTAAGGAGGCAATGCCATTTTCAGGTTCAACCTCTTGAAGACCTTTGTTGATATTAGGTTTTTATGGATACTCTTCTCAACATTTAAATATATTGGGGTCCCCTTAACCCATAGCTATGAGTGGAAGAGGCACTCTACTTCTTCACGCTCCTCCAGTTCCTCTAGATGGACTTTTTTGGTAGCAATGGTGACACTGGGTTCTGCGTTAATGATCTGTTTTCCCTTTTTCAGTTCTAAATTAGGGTTTGAGTCAACATCCAACCCTGAGGATTTTGTCTCACACAATAATGATTGTTTGGAGGGACATTCATCATTATTGTGCCAAGGGATTTTGTGGAACTCACACAACTTTTCATTGTTTGTATTTGAATTATCATTACCCTTCTTTTTTGGTGTCTTGGACTAGTTGTCGTGGGACTTGCCATCCTTTCTTTGTCCTTTTCTGTGGGAGTTAGGGCCACCTTTACGATACTTCAGTTGTTTCATATTTGTAGACCTAAACTCCCTCTTGTTGTGTTCCTTAAATTTCTACTTGATTTTGATAGCATATCAATAGGTAGGTCCCAATGGAGAGATGTCCAAAAAATCCATTTCAGTTTGTATGTACCTATATAGAGCCCCAAAGTGTTTTAGAACTAGATAACACTCAAAATATTTGATACTCGTCTTGGTGCACAAGGTATCGAAGGTATTACTGAAGTCTGACATTGTTTGGCCCCTCTCTTGATGTAGTGTGATCCATCTCATGTATTGGTCATCATAATTTCCGATAGGGTAATATTGTTCCTTGAGGACATCAACAAAACCCACCCAAGTGGGTCATGGCCACAAAATTGTAATTGATCATTGGCATGTTTCTCACAGTAAGTCTCCCACCAATCTCTCACATGGGGAAGGGCCTTAACGAGCACGAAGGTAATTTTTTCACTCTTGGAAAAGTTTTGGACAAAGAAATAAAACTCTAACAAACTTAACCATTTTTAAAAGGACTCGACATCTTTCTATCCTTCAAATAAAGGAACATAAAAGTTAACTTATACCTTGAAGGGAATCACACCTCTGAGGTGACTGCTAGTTGAAGGTTCCTCCATTTTTTTCGACAGTTGTCGAAGGATGTGCGAGAAATTATCCATCATCTCCTTCCTCTCTCGTGTGATAGCTTCCTCGAGAAACTGCTTGATTGGATCTCCTACTTCATTGTCCCTCTTTTCTTCCACCATGGGAGGTTGCTTGGGTGCACAAGAGAGAGTTTTCTCAAGAGAAACAAGCTCAAGACCCAACTCTCTATACCCTGACAAATGATTCACAATAAATATAATTAGTCAAATTAATACCATAATAAAATTAAGAAAAAATATTTATGCTAGGCCACCAAAGTTCAATACCCTTACATTGTGTTTAGTTGGGAGGAGACACCCATGTTAAGGGTTGGTGCACAAGGCATTTGTGTTTAGTTGGGAGGAGACACCCTTGTTAAGGGTTGGTGGACAAGCCGATTGCGATCTGCCAATGATTTTGAAGGCTTAGATTCCCCTGTGTTGTGGTTTCTTAGACCCACCAAGTGATGAGAATTTCTAATAAAGAAAACAAATCATATCATGTATAAGATTAAAAATATGCAATAATAAACCTAGCATATACCTAGAGTAGTAGCTAGGCACTCTAAAGTCTATTACGAGGATAAGTTGAAGCTTAGCCTTATGTTACATAAGACTACATTAAAAAAAACCAATAATAATAAAAAAATAGCTTCCTTAAAAATTAAAATCACAATAATTAAAACTCAATTAAAAAAAACAATCATGTTTAAGATAAATCTATGTTAGTATATATAAAATATGATTTAACAAAAAAATAAAACAATTGTTTTGATATCTTTTTAACTATTTTTAATTAATTCATTAAATTAATAATAAACTAAATGATATTAATATAAATTTATTTTAATATATCAAAAATTAAAATAAATTTAAGTTAATCTTAATAAATTTAAAAAATTTAAATTTAAATGGATTTAACTACAAGTAACAATAACTTAACTTAATATGAATCTATGCTCAATTATCTTAGGAATGTTGGATAGTAACTCTATTGTAACCTTGGTAGGATTACCCTTTATATTTCTCCTCATGATACGAAGGAAGTGACAGTAATGTTAGATAGTAACTCTATTGTAACCTTGGTAGGACCACCCTTTATATTTCTCCTGATGATACTTGGTAGGACCACCCTTTATATTTCTCCTGATGATACGAAGGAAGTGACAGTAATCTGAAGGAAAGAATTCTGGTGAGATTTTATGTTCGAAATTTATAACGATATTTTAAATATGTGTTTTTCAACAGAAACTTGAATATAGATCTAACTTCAATACCATTTAGTCTAGAGTCAATATCATTTAGGCTAAAAGTTTTAAGTTTCTGTTATTATGGTATATTTTTTTATTTCTTGAATTTCTATGGAAAATGATTAAATCTAAAACAGTTAGACAATGTTATTTTCGAGGAATCCTTTCAAAGAACTTCTCATTAATAATCTTCTCATTAATAATGAACTCAAATTAAAAAAACACATATTTAGATCTTGAATATAGATCTAAATATTCAATACCATTTAGTCTAGATAAAAGAACTTGAATATAGATCTAATTTCAATACCATTTAGTCTAGAGTCAATATCATTTAGTTTAAAAGTTTTAAGTTTTTGTTATTATGATATATTTTTTTATTTCTTGAATTTCTATGGAAAATGGTTAAATCTAAAACAGTTAGACAATGTTATTTTTGAGGAATCCTTTCAAAGAACTTTTTATTAATAATCTTCTCATTAATAATAAACTCAAAATAAAAAAACACATATTTTTAATCATTAAACACATTCAAATTGTATAGTCTATGGAAAAGAAAAAAACCTAAACCATTATGATGCATGAATGTAGAAAAGCCAACATATGCGTAGATGAAATAGAACATGTGATTAGTTCCCATATATACCATCATAAGGTAGAAATCATAATTTTTAATTAAAAAAAGTATATGGTCCTCTCCTATTTCGATACAAACTCTTAGTTTGTTCTGTGGTGCATGTACATAGTATAACTTTATAGAAAAACTGATAAATTTATTGAGTGGGTCAATGAAAGGACGGCAGGGTCGTTTAGTCTCGTTTTGTCGAGAGGAAGAACGGCCTTGATCAAGATTCCAGGTTTATGTTTATTAGATTTTTCGTGAATTTTTAAAAATAATTAATTTTTTTATTTATTCAAGTTTTAAAAAAATTAAATTTTAAACCAAATACATTTTTTAATATCAAAATTAAAGATAGATTTTTTTTAAATAATTATTGGTTTTTATCAATAAATTTTTTTGAGAAAATAAAAGTGTTGAAAAAGAGTGAAATAAAATGGATTTACAAATTTAATTATTATTATTATTATTATTATAAATAAAAATATGGAAAACTAAAATATTTAATATAAATAAATAAATATTAAACAATTACTTTTAATTATTTAATTACCATAATGTAAGGTTGGGTGTCAAGGTAGATGGCGTGGAGATGAAGGTTAACTTGACCCAGAGGAACAACTCAAAGACGCACATGTTCAAAAAGTGACGAGAATGAAAGGTGAACAACTCGAGATAAGTAAATATAATGAGGAACAACTCAAAGACTTCAAAAAGTGACGAGAATGAAAGGTGAACAACTCGAGATAAGTAAATATAAGTAAATATAATGAGGAACAACTCAAAGATGCACATGTTCAAGAAGTGACGAGAATGAAAGGGGAACAACTCGAGATAAGTAAATATAATGAAGAAATAGAAAGCCAAGTTCAAAAATTGCAACAAGACAATGATTCCTCGAGAAGTAGAGGAGAGCAAAAAGGGAACTATTGTCTTCGACATGATAAAAAAGAATCCACCAAAATAAATAAATAACTTATGAATACACAAAAGAAATTTTTTTTTGTGTGTATTAAACGAAGTTCAGAATAACAAATTTTTTTTTGCTAGTATGGAGATAAACAGAGGATCATAGACCATAGACTCCTTAATAGAGGGATGGCTATTATAAACAATATTAAGAAGAACCAAGAACAAGTCGGTATAGTATGTAAAATATTGTGGAGAGAATCAAAAGTTTGCATGAACAGTTCAATATTAATCCTCTAGCAAACTTAGAGAAAGCATCATGAGTCCAAACAATAATGGAAGAAGAGGAAAATAGAAGAAATATTAGCATGAAATCTATTGAAGTGATGACTGAGGTTAATGCATAACTCTGGAGATAAAGCTAATGTAGTCAGTCAAATTGATCTCATTTAATGAAGACTTCATATGGAAGAGAGAGCAAAGTTGGAAGAATGATATCATAAGCGTGATATGCGATAATGAGATAGAACTTGAGAAGATGCAGTGGAAAAGAATAGAATCCATACTAGAAGAGTTTAAATTATGGAAAGACTTCATAGACAAGATGCAATTTCCAGAGACTATTTCATTTCTTGTAGCAAACTCTATGTATTTTAATTATTGTTGTAATTATTGTAAATTCAAGTTTATGAATATGAAATAAAATGTTGCAATTGTCATCTGGAAAGATGACAGTTACTGAATATGAAAATCCACTCTCCATGTTCTATAAAATATATGGTTGTAGCGAGTTAAGGACCTTTGACCTCTAGCATGATAGATAATTGATCCGGATATATGAGTGGAACGAAATGAAACCACATATTTATAATATTAACGCAGAGTCGGAATGAAAATTAACAGAGACACAATAAAACTTGACATCTATTAAATAAGAAATATGATGAAAACTATAAAATGCAAACTACAAAGAATCTTGCTAGAATGGTGGTAGCCTATCTCTAGAAGATAAGTATGAGGCTCTGAAGGCCTTTTTACATTAAAATTGAATGTCAAAACCCTAGGCATCCAAAAAACTAACTGTAGGAGATGAAGCACCAAAAGTCACATGGGCCCTGTTGGGGTAATTTAGTACATCAACTTGCTGGGGTCATAACTTTTGCATACGATCTTCGTTTAGGGTGCACGATAGTTTGTTGGAAATGTATTGAGGAGGAGCCTCATTTAACACTGTAGGATCAAATATAATTGTTGACATTATACCAAAGTTTTGGCTAGTAGAAATGTCATTACAACACTGCCACTTTCTTTTCCACGTCAAGGTGTCCTTCCATCTGACTGTAGTGGGATTCCAAAAACATCTTCACTCGCTCACTTGATGGAATGAAGAGATGGCCCAGATGGCATAACAAACCATCGTGAATATGGAAATTAGTGACTCTTATGTTTGTGCCCAACATCTTGTAGGTGTTGGCGAAGTCAAGATCTGTCTCATAGAGGTGGGGCCATCCATAGATCTCGTGGCCACAAGAATTGAGCGTTGTGGTGATTGTTGCGACTAGGGGTCGGTTGAGGCAATAATTTACTCAGTTGGTACTTCTTGTTTTATGATTGATGTTGAGGTGGAACTGCTGCAAATAGGTGGACCACTTCTGATGGAGATCATTCTACAATTTTCCTTGTGTTTGGATGAACTACAATGGCTTATGATTAGTGTGGATGATTGTCTCCTTCCTGATAATGTAATACCTCCACTAGCTACAGACTCGCACAACAGAGTACATTTATTTTCCATAATTAGGGTACTTACGGATGACATATGATAGTGTCTCACAATGGTAGGTCATAGGGCGGTTGTGTTGATTGATGAGTATGCCCAAAACATAGTCTGAAGCATTAGTCTCAATCTCAAAAGGTTTTTGCAAGTCAGGTAATGGAAGCACTGGGGCAGAGCACACAAATTTTTCCTTACCACCGCCACCCCTGGTTAATTGGATGAGGGCCCATGTAATATGGGAGAATCCCAAGAACCTACAATAGAAATTGGCAAGGCCCAAGAAGATCTGAATCTTAGTGAGCATGGTCGGAGCTGGCCAATCATGGATGACTTCATCTTGGTTGGATCAACATGCACAACATGTGCATCAACAATGTATCCTAGGTATTGGACCTTGTCCATGTTGAAGGACCATCTTTCCAAGTTGGCATATAGTTTGCGCTATCGTAGAGTGTGCAAAACCTGTTGAATATGCTACAAGTGTTCTTCCCAAGTCTTGATATAGATGAGGATGTCATCAAGATACACCAACACAAAATACTTAGTGAAAAACAACAAGATATCATCCATCAACCTCATGAAATTTTTTGGGGCATTTGTCAAACTAAAGGGCATGGCCAACCATTCAAAAATAAATTCTTTTGACTTGAAGGCGGTCTTCCATAGATCTGTCTGTTCTATTGGGTCTTGATGGTAGCTAGAATTCAGATCAATGTTACTGAATTATTTGGGCCTCTTGAGTTGATCAAGGAGATGGTTTATTCGGTGAATCAGGTACTGGTTCCTAGCTGTGATTTTACTTAGGACCCAATAATCAATGTAGAGTCTCTAAGTCCCATGTTTCTTCTGCACCAACACGATTGGGCTTCCATAAGGTAATGAGTTGGGTGGGATGTGCCCCTTATGGAGCACTTCTTAGATCTGACACTTGATCTCCTCATTTTCTAGTAGAGAGTTGCGATAGACTGGTCCATTGGGTATCGATGCATTGGGGCTCAGATCCATGGGCTTCTTGTCCTGATAGTGCAGGGATACCCCAATAGGTGATGAGAAGATGTCTTTGTATTCTTCAATGACCTTATCTACTTGCTTCTACTTCGTGTAGAGGTTGACTGCGGAGGCCATGGATGTGGCTGCAACCTTTCCCTCACTCTAAGAGAAAATTACGAAGAATACAAACTTCTCGGTCTGAGAAAAGAACTTCCCACAGTGCTTGGCATAGATCAAGGAAATAGCACTAGGTGGGACTACCTCGGAAATCCTGTACAATTTCCTATTCAAAGTAATAACAACACCATGAGGCCTAAACTCATATACAACAAGACGCTTCCATAAACAAGGTTGTCCCAAAAGAACATCACAAACCTTAAGGGGAGAAGCATCACAAAATACCTCATCTTTGAATGCCTTGATTTCATACAACAGGTGGAACTATTGGCTAACACAAAGATTACTTTCTTGACAGAGCCGTCCGATGGTGTAGGTTTGTGTGTGTGGCATTGTCGGCATAGCTAGCCTCTTGACAACATCTGCTGAGATGAGGTTTTTCTAGCTACAACTATAAACGAATAAGTACAACATAGTTCCTTTTACCCACATTTGTGAATTAAATAGGCCCTCGCCTTCCTCTGGCTCATCAGGTTCACTGGGCTATATCTTGGTACTAGAAACGAAGGCTCTGGGTTCTACGTCAATGTTCCATCTCCCCTTTTCTGGTTCTCACTCAGAGTCGGAACCCACATCCGATTCAAAGGATTTTACCTTAGCCACTAATGACTTCTTTGAGTGGAAATAAATAGTGTTATGCCAAGGGCTCTTATGGAACTCACACTACTTCCCGGTATCTTTCTTTGTCTTCCCATTGTCCCTCTTTTCTTGTGGATTGGAATGGTTTTCTTGAGGTTTCCCAACTTTTCTCTATCCTTTTTTATGCAAGTTTGGGCTGCCCTTTCCCTTCTTCTTCTATGATGGGTTCCCAGACCCCAACTGCCACATCTTTTGTTTAAACTTCTACTCTATTTTCATGACATATTGATAGGTCGTTCCCAATGATGAGATGTGAAAAAAATTTGTTTTTCTCTGGATGTATCTATGCAGACCATTGTGGTACTTGAGCACCATATGTATCTCAGAATATTTGATACCCAACTTGGTTCAAAAGGTATGGAATACATTAGTGAACTCTGGTACTGTTTCATCTCTTTCCTACCATAGGGTGATCCATCTTGTATACAAGTCATCATATCTACCAATAGGGTAGTATTGTTGCTTAAGAACATCCATGAAGAAACCCCAAGTTGGTACAACTGCAAATAATGTGGATCCCCCTATTTCCTTTCTCTCATAGAAAGTGTCCCAACAATATTTGACATGGGGGACGACCTTGAGAAGTCCAAATGTAATCCTTTTTCTATCGGAAAAGTTGTGGACATAAAAATACCCTTCTAGAAGGTTTAGCCATTTATCCACGACATCTGCATCTAATTGACCTTAAAATATAGGAATATTAAAATTGATTCATACCTTCAAGGGGTCAGTGCCTCCGATTGAGATGCATGCGTCATTTGCCGAAAGTCATCGAAGGATTTGTGCAAAGTTGTCCATCATATCGTTCCTCTATCACTCAAGGGCTTCCTCGAGAAACATTTTGAAAGGATCTCATGTCCTGTCGTCTTTCTTTTTTGCTGCCATGGATGGATTCTTGGGCATGCGAGAGTAGTTATACTCAAGAGAAATAAACTTGAGACCCAACTCTT
>CBVK0100441910.1:0-11519 GCA_900067695.1 Picea abies | reverse complement strand
GAACTCCTTTATCAATTGCTTTGCTTATGTGTTTATGTTCATTGATTATGCTGTTGTCTATGTATAATTTGCATAAGTAATCCTTTAATTTATGTGTTGCAAACTGATCCTTTTGCTTTAAACACATAACATTCACTTGCAATAAGTTTTCAAGTTTTTCAAGTCTTCTTCATTTTTAGATCAAAGTTCCATTGACAATCATAGGTATCCGGGTGAGCCTTCCACATAGGTTTACTAGCTTTCCTCTGAAGAAAATTGTTCCTCCTAGGGAAGGGATCATGGCAGGCTTTCTTATAGCTTCACAAGTTCTTTCTGGCTTAATGTTCACTTGTGTTTCTTCATCAAGAGTATAGTCAATGTTAAAGTCCCTTATTCTTTCTTTGATTTGCTCCTTTTATTTGAATATCTCTGATAGCCTAACATGTCGGTGGTCATTCAAGGTATCTTTCATCTGTAGTAATATATTTTCTAATTTTTTTTGGGTTTCTGCTATAATCTTGGTCTCTTGATCTCCTTCAGGGTTTTCTTGCTCCATATTTAGTTTCTTAAGCCTATAAATCATTCTAGGGCAATCCGATACTTCATTGTCCATAGCCTTACAACAGAGGCAACTAGGTCTTCTCCTAGGGCATTCCTTAGCAAGATGTCCCGGTATAAATATCAACTATAATAGAGGGTTAATCCTCTCTTTCATTTAGATGTTCCCCAACTCCTTGTGTACTATGCACCAGGATCATGGTGTCTAGCCTACAAAAAACTCTTTCTAGGATCCTGTATCCACTTGTTAGTGCAAACATTCCTTTGATGCATAGGTTTAACATATCTATCACTATACTTATCAGATCTACTCATATCAAACTTTATTTCATCTATTTATGCTCTAGTTTTGAAGCTAGGACATAATCTATCAAACATACCTAGATCCATGCTTTAGAAACAAAAAATTTCACTTATCTTACTTCTACAGAGCACAAAGATTCCAAGTGTAAGAAATTTTCACTATTCTTACTGTTATCAGAGCACAAAGCTTACAGATATTACCTCTTTTCTACAGATCACATCAAGCACTTAGCCAAGAAAGAGATAAACACATTAGATCGAAGCACAAAGAACTATACACACAGTTATCGTGGTTCACCCCCACCCTGGGGCTACGTCCACAAAGTCTTCTTTATATTATCTCAGTCAAGCAGTTACAACACATAGCTTCAATGACCCTTACTTCGCATAGGACATAAGATCTACGCAGCTCGCTAGATCCTTCCTCCTTGCTCTTCAGTAGAAGACTACAACAACTTGCATTTAGCTTTCCGATCTCATGCATAGAGCACTCTAAGATACATCCGATCACACAGATCCAGTTACTAGAACTAAGCTTTCAGTTATACATCACATAGATGTCTACATTACAATTATTCTCCTCTATTTACATTTCTTATTTATAGATTACAAAATGGGCCTAAGCGTGGCTAAACCCATGGGTCGACATCCCTTTCTCGTTACATCAACCCAAAACCCTAAAATGGACCCAAAAATAGGTCTTGCTTCCTTACTTTTCACTTCGTGTTGTGCTCCTTCCTTGGTAAGCTATCACAGTCCCAAAAGTGGTCAAATATGACCAAGTATTATTAAAAACTTGGTCAAGGGACAACACGCTGTTCCTATTGAGACCTCACCACCCATTCTGTTACATTGAGAGTTTGATCACTGACCTGAGATACCTAATTTTGAGTGTGCATGTCGGTTGAATTCATCACAGTAGAGAAATATTTCGAAGAGATCCTCATTGATCTCATGGATAAGAATTTCATGTCCGTAGGAGTTCAAGCCTCATCGACTAGAGGAGTGCAAGAATCTTCATTGACTGCTCGTGGATTTGGACCATCCCGAGTTGCGACAAAGAAATGAACCAAGCATCATGATGACTTGGTGAATGCGAAGCTCATCCCATCCATCCTTCTTGACTATATCCCACCTCTGGCTGGCGCGGTTAGTCGTGACAGTGTCCCGAGGGACTTCGACTACACCTTGATTACTTCATACCTCCTGAGCGGGATAGACACAGTAGGAACACAATTAGGACAGATCATGACATTGAATATCAACGACTATAACTTGGGAGATCACAAGAACTATGGTATGCTCTCCCCACATAAGTACTTGACCAAGACAAAGGGGAATAAGTTGAATATCATCCCCCATCCGTGGACCATGGACACCGCAAGGTCGACCATCCTCAATGTAATGGAGATACCCCATTTTGGAAGGCATCAGGAGGTTAATGCATGAATTAATATCCTTCTTTCGTGCTTCCATGGCGGTTATTTATGGTTGGACAGACACATCACCGTAGATCCAACATTTATCCATAGGATCACCGGATTAAGCATGCAAGGACCAGACCCACAAGAATTTTTTCCAGGGAAGGCTGCAGATCATGACCTGAAATAGACAATAAAATACACCTATGGTGATGTGGAAAAGAGGAAGCGGGGCTACAAGGTAGCCTCCATCCATAACAGTGCACATGGAATACCACTTGATCGCTAGTAAGCTATAGTAAGGAAGAATAGACCCACGCAAGTCATGGGGTTCATTGTTGACCTTGCGGGAAAATGCATTGAAGGGATATAAATGAAATAGGCGAGCTACCTTGTCAACCATAGATCGGAAGAGCACACGCTACCTTGTCAACCATTTAGAGAAATACTTCCATGAATATCAGGATTAGGGATACGAGTTCCATTTTAGTTGGATGTTGATACTCATTGCCTTCATTTCTTTGGAGATGTCGGAAGGAGAGGCCTTCCCTGAGAGTGAGCCATTCGAACCCTTAGCTGTGAAGTTCACCACACTCTGGTATTCGAGTGACATAGAGTAACAATGGCATTCAAACACGGTATTCCACACCTACTACCTGCAGTTGAAGAGGGCTATTGAGTCTTTCCCTTGCATGACATTGAATACCCTGCATAGGTTCAGGCTCCTTGTGAAGTTTTGCATAGATCAACATTTTATTTATATCACCGCATGCATAGACGAACATAAAGAAGAGATCCATTCTTATTATAATCTCACAGAAGAGGACATGGAAGAAATAACTAAGGAATGACCTGCAAAGTTCGTTATACTAGTTGACTAGGAAGAACTGTTTGACCCCGACCTCATCAAAAGTCCTGTCGTTACACGTGAAGAGTATGATGCACTCAGCAATAGCAGAAGGAATAAGAAGGAAGAGGTACATGAGCTGAACAACACATCAGAAGAGACTGATTTAGACTCACCTAGAGGGGGAGGTGATGAAAAAATAGACAAAGAAGATGACAAAGGAGAAGAAGACAAACAGAAGCAAGGAGAAGTAACATCGCCTAGGGATCTTCTTGATGAAGCTGAGACCTCCAAGAAAAGAATGGTTTCCCCCACCAAACCTACATCGTGGAAGAAGTCAAAATCTAGTAAACCACAGATGCAGACTGTGATCACGATGGATGACATAGATCTAATCATTACCATTGTCTCAGATACCTCAGAAGATATCTTACAATGCAATGAAGCCAAGCAAGAAACCATGTATGATAGAATTGGAGTAGAGTTGAAAGGGGTACAATAGTCCCTCTACTCCAGCCATGTAGTGTTTATTGTGCCCTTGTCATCAGAAGGAATAGAGTTGGGAGATGAGCCTGCCCAGCTACGCCGAATAACAGATGCAGTTGAAGCTCACCTTCTTCATGTCTAGAAAGAAAAAGAGCAAGACACAGAGGCCCTAAAGCAAGAACAAGAGGAAGCCATATTGCATAGAAAGAAAGAGACGACCTCCAAGCCCATCTTGCAGAGGATAGAGCGCAGATCTAGCAAGATAAAGAACAATTGTTCGCTGAGCATATTTCCATTAAAGAAGCAGTCACTAGAGCACTACACTCTGTGATAGGGCTAGAACAGACAGAAGAAGACATAGTAGAAAGTCAAGTGGTGAAGCTTGCTGAAGCCATTCAACAACTCCAACAGAGAGTCGTAGAACTAGAGTTACAAGCAGTGCCAAGCACTCTGCAGGAAGTGCAAGACTAGAGAGAGGAAACCATCCAAAACATAGTTGAGAGAATCAAGGCATTAGCCTTGGAATGCAAACAACTCAGCAGTCGAAGTGCACAGACTTACGAGTGCGTTACAGAGGACCCTGAACTAAGGACACTAGAGTCACAACTTCAGGAGGAAAATCAACAAGAAGCAATAGTGCAAGCGCATTTGAAGCCATTGTCAGTGGTTGAGAGGATGAAAAGGTCCCAAGAATAGTGCATGTTTTAGAAATAAGTCCATGCTATCCATAGTAAATTCATGGAAGTGACTCAAAATCTCCATTCAGTGCAGGATGAATCTTGCACACTCTTTGAGGAGATTGAAGGATGAGTTGCAGAACTGGAACAAATGGTCACCACAGTGGAACAATGCTTGGAAGGATCTGTGAATGAAAAGTTTATTCAGGAATTCACCGATCAGGAGGCTCTAGCAAAGAAGTAGATCGAAGAAGCTCAAGCCAAAATCGAGGCCTTTGAGGTAGAGTTACCCAAATCAGAGTGACTTGAGACAAGTCACAGGTGAGTTTTGGGGGCCTGTTGGCCCTTGACCAATTTTTGGAGAACCTTGTTCATGTTTGACTAATTTTGGGACTTCAACAGGCTGGTCGAAGATGGAGCACAAGGCGAAGCGGAGATCGTGGGATCTCTCCCCCTTTTTGAAGGCCTTTTTGGGTTAGGGTTTATGTAACGGGTATGGGGATGTCGACCCATGCGTTTTACCCTTGTTTAGGCCTTTTGTAAATGTATAAATAGAAATCTAGGCGATGTAAGAAAAGGAGAAGTTGTAAGCCAAAGTGCTAAGTGAGAACACTAGTGAATGCTTTGTGCATACTGTGTATGTTGAGACCTTGTAGAGCTAAGTGCAAGTGATTGTAGGAAGCATGTGTGTAGGCTGTAGGAAGGATTTGTGTTGTAACCTAGCTCGGTGAAGGAGGACCTGGCGAGGTGAGCATAGATCTCCTGTCTTGTGTGGAGTTAGCTAGTAGCTCTGTGCATGTAAAAACATTGACAAAAGACAATAAAGAAGAAGAAGAGTTGGTGGATGTAGCCCTACATTGGGGTGAACGACTTACATCTTGTGTTATGGTTTATTTGTGCATTATGATTTCTATGTTATTGATAGGATTTATGCTTAGTGTAGTGATATATGTTAGATGCATCTGATATAAGAGTATCTTAGTGATTATTAATGTGAAAGAATGTTATATTTGGTCTATTTCTATATGCTAAGTGCTTGGATGTGTTATATCTTGTGAATACTGCATTGTTCTATAATTAGGTTTGCAACATGTGATGTGAATAAGGGTTAAATACTGATGAATGTTAACTGTTAAGTGCTCTGTTAAGTGTTGTGATCACAGATCTGTGTCCCAGCTAGGTTGTAGACACTTGAGTTGTGTAACCACCTCTGCCTCTACCTCGGGTGAGACTTCATCTTCTTCGCAGGTGTTGCTGAAAGGGTCCGTAGTTAGGGATTTTTTGGTGGGTTGTTGAAGCGTTGAACCCTGGGTCTGCTCTTGTGCCAACACATGGCCTCTTTCCATTTAGTAAATTAATCCACAACCATAATAATATGTTGTTTACCCCCAACCGAATTTGGGTTAAGGTCCATAAAATATACTCCCCACTTGATGAAGGGACCAATGGTGATGACTGAGTGAAGAGGGGATAGGTGTGAGTGCATTTTATGAGCGAACACCTAGAAAGGGTGACACTTCTTGATCGGTTCAACACAATATTTAAAAATTGACGGCCAAAAATAATTGGCTCACAATATGTTTTGGGTTGTCGCAAGCCCGGTTAAATTTCCACCAAAATCCCCACTGTGACATTCATTGAGAAGAGATTCAACTTCCTCGTGAGTCAAGAAACGATGTAAAATTTTATCTACTCCTCAACAATACAAAGTGTCATTGATGATAAGGTGGTTTTTATCTTGATGACGTATACATTGTCAATCGTCTCTCAACAGATGTTGGGGTAGCTTCAAGGTTTGAAGATAAATTAGAATGTTTACATACCATGGGTTCGAAGATGAGATAAGGATTATATGTTCATACATTAATGAATTGTAATGAAAAATTTCTTCATCTAGTCGAGGGAATCCCGATATCAACTCAGAAAAAACTAGTGATTTCTTAGGCTTCGCCGAAGTGAAATCAAGATCAAATTCCTTGCAAAATAACAATCCAATTATTGTATTTCCCCCTTATGATATGCCTAGTGAGGACATATTTAAATGGATTGATATTCGCAACTATGGTATTTTTTCAAAGTAATATATAATGTCATAATATTTTAACCGCATGTATGACAACCAAGGCTAGTTTCTCTACGTGAGAGTATTTAAGTTCAGGACCGACCAGTTTTTGAGTGAGATAGTAGAAAATGTGCTCATGGAGCTCATCGTCCTCCTAAAGTAGAACAATACCAACCTTCCCTTTGGACGCGGTAATATAAATAAAATAGTCTCTACTGCAGTCTAGAGGCTTCAGCAGAGGTGTCGATACCAAAGGTTTCTTAAGAGAATTGAAGGATTCATGGGCTTGCTCATCCCATATAAACAGAATATCCTTCTTCAAAATATGCATGAAACCCTTAGTTAAATTGGAATAGTTAACTATGAACGGACATAGGAAATTATCCTTCCCCTATAAACCTTGAAGATGTCTAATGTTGCACGGGGGAGGCAATTAAAGTATTGCCTCAACCTTCATAGGATATACCATTATCCCATGCTCAGACACTAAGAATCCTAAAAGACTGCCATACCTAATGCAGAAGATGCACTTGTGAGGGTTCAACCGAATGTGATAGTAACAAAATCTCTCAAATACTAATCAAAGGTGAGTGAACTGATCTAATCTCTTGCGAGAGTGAGCAGGAAGATCATCTAGGTAAGCTTCAACAATATGCTTGAGATCATGAAAACAAAAGGTCATGGCATGTTCTAATGTTTATTCGACATTTTTATGGTTGAAAGACATTTTTCGGTATGAAAAACTACCCCAAGGACAAATAAATGTCGTCTTATGTTGATCCTCGGGTTCAATTTGAATTTGATTATACCCTGAAAGTCCATCCATAAAATAAAATACTTCACTTCATGTGCACTCGTCAAGAATATGATCAATGAAAGGAGTCGATATGTTATCTTTAGGACAAGCCTTGTTCATGTCTCAAAAATCCATACATACGCGGATGGTTTATTTATTTTTATTTAGGAGAATGGGGTTGGACACCCATTCAGTCAAGGGAGTCAGGTAGATGAAACCAACATTAAGTAGCTTCTCTAGCTATGACTTAATAGCAGGGCCTTCTTAGGATTAACAACTCTAATACGTTGTCAAATAGGTTTAGCATATGTGTTATCACTGGAATTTCATCTGCAACATTGCACACAAATGGTTACAGAAATACAATGATGCCAAACAACTATTAGTTCACCTACAACACCAAAATGCATTTCAAAAGGAAAAAAATATACAATTGGGAAAACATTGAGATGCACAAACTCACTAAAGGAAGCGCGTGCATAGTGCGCTGGCCAACAAAGCCCGTAGAGTGCACAATGTGCCATAAGCACGACTTTATACGAAAAAATCTATGCACTCCTATGAATGGCGCATTGATGGTTCTTATCGGCCCCTCAACCACTTATGGACTAGCTCCCAACTTGATTTGACCTTCAGATCTAAGTTGAATTTGAATGGGGGGTTGGTCAAGGACCAAAGGGTGCCCTAAAGGGTCCCTTGTTCACACTAAGAACCAGTTGAATATTTCCTTGAAGAAATGCTATAAATGGAGGCCATGGGTGCACTAAGAAACCAATATCTTCATAGTATTGTTATGTTGCCTCAATTCTCCCTTGAGAATCCTCTTTTCTCCTAGGATCATTCTAGCATCATTCCAATAGACCATTCCACTAACCTCTTGAGGGATTAGGGATTGATTTTCTTCACCATTTTCCATTTTTCTTCCATTTGTAAGAAGAGCTCTCCATTAGGGAACTCAAGAGCCCTCCCGAGGAGGAAAAGGGGACTCATAAGTCCTCATTTTTTCTCTACGGTGTTTTTCCAACTAATATAGTAATCCATTGGTGGCATAATCTTGGTCATTGGTTGATTGTTTATGGTTCTAAAAGTTTCTTATGCATTCTAGTTTTATTTCCTTAGTTGTTTTAGTTTATTTAATTATTTATTTCATGTCTTTGGTTTGTTTAACCCATGCACTAACCTCTGTCTTGTCTAGCAGGCCCAACTAGGCATGCAAGTGCCCTTGTTTTTATGGTTCTAAAAGTTTCTTATGCATTCTAGTTTTATTTCCTTAGTTGTTTTAGTTTATTTAATTATTTATTTCATGTCTTTGGTTTGTTTAACCCATGCACTAACCTCTGTCTTGTCTAGCAGGCCCAACTAGGCATGCAAGTGCCCTTGTTTTGCTCACCTAAGTGAAGAAATAGACACAACAGATAGAGTCAACATCCATATATATATAAACATATGCTACACTATAAAAATCACAAAAAATTAATGCACAAACATACCTCTCTGATCCCAAACCTCTCTAGAAGGCAGCACCATATTTGGGCCGTGATCGTAGTCCATCCCACCATATGGATATCAAAGTATCAGATGTGGCACGTGGCATCACACACGTGCCACTGTGGCTGTAAATTAGTGGCCACCCTCTCCCCCCATGGTGCACCAACACCTGCTCCCATCGCATCAATTATGACTCCTGCAACCCTACAGGTGGCAAAAAAATATTGGGGTGTAACATAGGCACCCTCTCCAGAAACCATGCCACTAGGATGGACCCAAACGCAAAATCACCAGATTCGGTGGTCCGACATTAGTGAATCTTCCCCATCATCCCGGAGTGCAACATCAGCCCCCAGGAAAAAAGTCCCCATCTAGGACTCTCTCTACAATCCTCAGATGACCACCCATGATCCGTTGAGTCGCTAAGGATCCATAGATCCTCACAACCATGGCCACAATGCACTAAAAAAAAATATCATCCATCACCTCAATACACATAACCGAACCTGACATCGGGTTCGACCTTGAAGAGTAGCGTCATGCCATGTCTATTAGTCTCACGTGCCCCGATAGCTAGGGGTCAGCACGCAAGGTCATTCCCCGAAAGGGGAGTCTTGTCAGAAAATATACGTCCTCAACAACTGAGAAGGTTAATTGGTGTCCCCTCACAATGAAGAACTTCAAATCAATGCTCCACATCAATATCATATACTGAATTAGGAACTCCTGTGACCATATCAGAGGGAAATCGAAGAACTTGAGCATCCCACAGGCTTCCAAGTGTCTCCGAACACCAGGCTTCTCTCTCACCGCCTCTCAGAGGTGATCCTAGTCTCACTCCCTCCAGTGAACTGGCATGATGAATCTCCTATCCCATGCTGATCACATGCATCCACATAAAAACACTTGGTCATCCCTCATCATTCATCAAAAATACGAAAAAACTCAAAATTTCAACCACCCTTAGCTTCGCCCCAGTGCATGGCTTGTCCCCCCACAGGTGCGCACATATGCGCACCTGTTTTTTTCACAGCAGCGAATTCATGCAAAACTATCAGAGAAACAATTGTGCATCAATGCGGAACTCTCACACCAACAGGTGCACACACCCGCGCACCTATTCTCTACACATTTGCACAACTGTCTAAGAAACAGCTGCACACAGTGCGTAGTTGTAATTCTAATAGGCACACATCTAATGCACACCTTATTTTTCCTCCCACACGCCCCCATATGCGTCTGTTTCCTACACAATCACACATTATGCATGAGAGATGGAATTATACCTGCGCATCTGAGCGCAGGTATCATTCCTTCTCCCACTCATTAGTGGGCCCACCCCTAAACCTACCCTTGTATGACTATCCGTATGAACCCCACCCAAAAACTATAAAATACATACTTTGCAGGAGGACGGAACCACTAACCTGACTCTCTCAACTCCTAGATCGGTTGGCTCGAGCTCCCATAATATTCGAAACTCCAAATACTCTCATCAATTCACTATAGCAACGGGTACAAATGAGGTGGCATTGTGGGACCAACAAAGATATATAGTCCCTTTTTCCAAACTTCCACACTCAGTTACAGGATCCCAAAGTCTTTGTTTCTCCATCTGTCTTCATCCATGGGATCAACGTCCCACCATCTACATAGTCACATTCCTCAGGTCACCATCTGTGGCCAGCCCCGGGGGAACATTTTTCTCACATCATGTCCAGGTACACATGCTCATGTTCAAAATTATCAAATAACTGTTATATGTTCTTTATCATCAGATATTGTTCATGTCAAGTATTTGATTTTAGTATGTGCATGTACTTGGTCATCACAACTGGTGCAACCCCTTCAGGTATGTGTTTGACACTGGCATGTAATCATTCCCTCTAAATATCAATTTCATCTCCCAATCACACCCTCCGATGTTCACCTTTAGGGTCCTTACATCTAGATCTGTAGTACTGTCACCTCTGCTGCATTTTTGTGTTGTCACCCGATATCACTCTCCCCCACATGAGTTGTCCCATTCATAGTTCCCCTTGGTACTTTGACCCTCATGCTTCTTTCACCTCCTAAGGATGGGAGTCCCGATAGTATTATGCACTCCCAAGAATAATCCACATACTTCTTCTCATCATGTTTCTAGATTTCCCAATGGACTCCCAGGTTATCTCATCACAGTTCTATTTGACTTCACCTCCATAGTATCATTAACTCTCCATTTCATCCATAATCAGTTTTCCCATCTACAGATTGTCCTCCATTCATTTCCCTCATACAGAAACCCACCCACCACCATTTCTTTTCACAACTTGTGCCCTCACAGGCCA
This sequence comes from Picea abies, assembly GCA_900067695.1. Lineage (NCBI taxonomy): Eukaryota > Viridiplantae > Streptophyta > Pinopsida > Pinales > Pinaceae > Picea > Picea abies. The sequence goes on along the minus strand of CBVK0100441910.1, from coordinate 572 downwards.
AACCATCTTGAACTGGGGCACCTATTTCTATATCTGTACACTCATCCTAAATTATTCTTTAGTTATTTGGTAATTGTAAAAATCCTTTGTTTCCAGCATTTACTTAGCTTTTTGTTGTCACCCTTGACGACCTTATTTTCCTGTAAATGCAACCCATGTCTCCCTTGGTTGGGGCATCCACTCTCCTTTTATCATTATGACATCATTCATAAACCCCGAGTATCCCAAATTCCATGTAACCTTGATCTCTGAGTTTGTCCACTTTGTCATGCCTCTGGCACAATTTAACCCTGTGTTTAGTCATTCCCTTGACACTAGATATAGTTTTATGGTTGCTGCCAATATTCCTTCAAACATACCCCCAACCAAGGGTAGCCTTGAGACTCACCGCATCTTGAATTTGTTCATGTTCCCTATCAGTTCCTTATCTTATCCCCGTCGATTTCATCAAGCCCTTTCTTCTTGGAGTCGTGTCTCCCTTTATGTTGACATCAACACAGTTTCCATAAGGGAGATAGTATCTTGACTCTCATTACCTTTACAATGAGGAGTCTCGGACAACACAGAGAGAA
>CBVK0100441897.1:0-10895 GCA_900067695.1 Picea abies | reverse complement strand
ATATATATAAGAGCATCGATCTATTGATAGATCTCTATCAAAGAGTGGGGCCATATAGTACCCTTTGACATAGTGTCATCCTTAATCACTCGATGTTGTAGGATCTTGTTCTTGGTAGGATGTTGTTCTTTCTTAAAAATATATAAATTTTTTATTTGAAATATATATAGATAAACTTAAACAAATAAAATCCAAAAACTAAGAAATTCAAAATTATTGAAATTTTTGACTCACCAATTATGTCAGTATCAACATTTTATTTTTTAACCATGTCATCGACGAGTTCTTCAACTTTTATGAACATCATTTCCTCGTAGTTTCCATGTGCCTCCGCATTGCTTTCATCATCTTCATTTAATCTTCTTTTTCCATGTTTTCACATTTTTTCTCATTCCTTTCTTCTAAGTTATATCTCTTGGAATCATATTTTTATTTCTTATACATTTGGCATTACATATTCAAATAATTAAAAACTAGATTTATCCAATGCCAAAATTACACTCAAGTAAAAAACCTAGAATTCTACAAATGGTAAAACAAAGATCTTAGAGACAAATTTTCACAAGTGATAAGACAAATTCCAATATCCAAAATCCAAAATTCCACTATTGATAAGGCAAATTTCAATATCCCAAATCCAAAACTCCAAAAGTAGAAAAATTCACATATCTAGAAGTGGAAAAACAATTAACCTTTTATCTTTGCTTTTTTTAAGAGGTAATTTGAATATAAGTGATATAAACAACATATTGACCAAGAATTATACATATAAATATCAAGTGAAATATTACATGCATTAGATTCTGTGGGCTCAAAATATTCTTAGGGAAGGGTTGGATAATACTCTAAACAAAGAGTTTAGTGTAACCCAAGGTTACTGTTTTTACATAAAATCTCTCAAGGGAGAGATTAAAAGAAATTCTTGGCCAAACTATTTTCTCAGTCGAGAGTCTTTGGTCAACTAGAAAACAATGTTGGTTGTATGTTTTCAAAGACATGTTTGATTGGGTGAATAAGGCAATGCTATGTGCTAAACTGCAATTTCACACAAAGTACAAGCAAAGAATTCAAACCAACAATCAAGTAAACATAAAATGGATATGTAGCTTTGAAATAATGATCCAACAATTGGAATGAGAGTTTTTGGGAAGCGATTGGGTGTAACAAAGCATGGAAATTGTTGTAATGTATCAATTACACAATTTGCAAGTGATGGCCCTATTAATCAATCAATGTTCCAATGAATTCACAAGCCTAAGATCGTTGTATTGGCACATATTCTAATAGTTTGTGATTCAATCAAGGAGTATTCAAGCCATAAGTTCATTGAACCATCCAATTAAATCAAATTCAATGCCATTTTGAGCTCTAGCATATGGTTAGATAGCAAGTAAAAACACCAACATACGGAGCTAGGAAAACAATGTATTATAGGATAGATCTTATGGTTTACATAGTAGCCAAGAAATAGATTAGAACTAGAACTAAACAAGCATACAAAAAATGGAATTCACATAGACATTGAGACACCATGAACAACAAATATTACACTGGAAACCCAAATGGAAAAACTAGCATTTGATGGATTCTATTCATGATCAAGAATTGTTAGAAATGTGAGCTATATGCTCTCAATCAAAGATTTTGTATTTTCTTACTCACTTGTGGTATTTTTCATACTGTATTGGCTCAAATATAGAGTTTTTTCAACTTGGATAGTCTCAAAAATTCCTTTGTCATTTGATATTGGAATAGATTTATTCTTCTCAAGTCCCTCATATTTTTGCTACTGCCCATTCTTCTTGCCAAGCTTTATTTTTTTCCATCTCTCTTGGGTTGTGATTGTGTTTCCATCAAGAAAGGTTCCCCTTTTTTATACCACTGCCTTGGAATTCCAACCATGAAGTGATGACTTGTTTCATCTTATTGAAATGAAGCCATTGGCATTTGGTCTTCAAGGACCATGGACTTCAAACTTTTCCAAGATTTATGTTTTACAACGTTTCGAAGGGGGTTATTTTGGATCAATCATGAGTCCAAATAACTCATTTCAAAAATAACAACACACTCCAATCATTGAAGCCTCATGGATCTCACATCCACTAAAATACTATGTTCTTATTTTCCTCCCACAAGCTAATGAATTTTCCATGTAATGGATGGAAAATATCAGGAACAAACCACTCCAATCACTAGAGTGTCATGGACATCACACCTCCCAAGAGTCTCACATGTCCTAGTACCTATCTCAGGCATGAATTGGCTCCAATCACAGGAAATGTTTTAGCATCACACCCACAGAAATATTTTGTTCTCAAATTCCTCTCATAGGTCATTAAATTCTCCATGCAATGGATGAAAAAATTCAACATCATCACTCTACTACAATGTTTAATTATTTTGTGTGTCAGTGACAAATTTCACATCACAAAATGCCATAGATCTACACCAAAAAAAATGTTTGATCATTACATAGAATAGTTTCTCTTAAAACCCTATTTAGACTTCCAAATCTAGAATGACAAATTATCATATGCAACATGTCGATAATGGACACTACAAATACATAATTGTAAGATCATTTCACCAACATTTAAGGCAAGATATAACCCTCAAATCAGATATGAAAATTATGTTAGTGATAAGCAAGTAAACCAATGACAAAATTATATCTAAAAATGAAAATTAAGCATGCTAAATTAGCCTAGCATCAGTCAAGTTGCTCACTAAAATTAGGTCTATATAAATCATCACTACAACATAAATTGGGACACAACAAACACATCTCTTTCTATTTCACATGAGAGATGATAATAGTGCAACAAAGCAAATATTATCACAAGCATAGCAAAACACTCTCTTGGATATTGCATGCTAATCCTAGCAAACCTAACTTCTCTTCATTCTACAAAAAGTTATATCAACCCCAAATTTGAAGAATTACACAAGAGGTTGTATTTTCTATATGTGTTCGCCTCTATCTTCTTGTTAATAATAAGAAAGTGATGTGATCCTCCTTCCTTTTAGAAGTAAAAGTAAATGACAAGGTAAAACCCTAAAACAATAACCCTAGACGAGATCCCCAAATGGTATGGGTCCACAAAGTGGAGCACTCTACATGTGCAAAGTAGGTAGGCACCTGCCCACAAGTGCCAACTCATCTACTCCACAAGTCTTTATGCACCCACAAGTGCCACCCACCCACTCTGTATATTTTTATGAAACAAGTTATCCCTCCTATCCCAAGTGACAAAATAGATGAAATGTGAGTTGTGAGGAAAAAAACCCTTATGAGACTCTCTGGCATGAAGCACTCTCCCTCCAAGCAAAGTGAACCTTACATACTAGGTTCTCATAAAGATAAGGGAGAATGAGGAACAAGTTTAAAGCAACCGAAACTAACATCCAATATGTTTGATGCTAAGTGTCCAATAGACGTGTGTTATTTCTCTTTAGAATCAAAGGTGATTGATACATTTGAAGATCAATTTAATGAATTTTATTTTTAAAATAATAATATTGTAAATTTGTTTTTTCTCCTAATATAATTAATGATATCAATGTTGCAATGGTCCTTTGACTAGTTATGTGCCAAGAGTGCCTAGTTAAAATCCCCTTTGTTGAGGTGCACTAATCTACACCGATGGATTTATTAGGAATGTCATACATAAATGTGAAGAAGTATCCCTTGATTTTCCATATTATATATATATATATATATATATATATCCTTTTTTTCTAGAAAAATATATATAATTAATGATATCAAGTGGTTTCCCATTAAAGTTTTCTTGGAAAACTACATAATTAATGATATCATACATATTACATAGGATGGTTAGAGAAATAGTTACTCTTTCATCTGAATTTAATTGTTGAAAAAAATAATTAAAAAAAAAAATTACTCTCAAACAAAATTATTAAAAAAATCATTTAATTATATTACTTATAACAAAGTTTAAAAACCAAATTTCACATAACAAATGTTAAAAACCAAATTTCACACCAGTCAAGATCAATGTTTCATTACCTAATTAAATTTTGCAACACACTAAGAATAATTCACATTTCAAAAAATATCTTTTGTCAAAAATATTAATCAAAACATGCTAAACTAATAAAATACGTTTTTCACCCAAGATGAAGATCACTACTATTTATCCTCCGAAAAATAAAATATTATGATTGTGGTTGGACTTTGTTGCAACGGAATGATTAACGTCTTTAGAGCTGTTTTGGATAATCTCATTGTGATGGGTGTATGCACTTCCCACAACCTGCACACCGAAAAAAATACTCTCAAACACTCTCCTCATTAACATAATAATAATATGTGCACCCAAACAGATACACTCAAAGACTATTCATCAAAGGGGTTAGACCAACATTATATTAACATAATAATAATCTGTGAACCCAAACAGATACACTCAAAGACTATTCATCAAAGGGGTTAGACCAACATTATATGAATGTTTGTGTGCATGTTTTATATATATATCATTAAAACGTTAATCTTACAATATATATATATAGATTAAGATTAAAGTTTTAATAGTTTTTTAAAAAAATAAATATAATTTTAAATGAATTTATGCTAGTTTATTCAAAATAAAAGACAATTAAAATGGGTTTTTGAATTAAAGATAAAAACTTATTTGGGTTAGTGAATACCACAAATTTCAATGTTATTGAAGTAACAATCTTAGTGATTGAATCCATGGTGATGGAAATACATACTTATTACAACACATGTATGTGATACAAGCGTATTGGAATATTAGGATGGGTATCCATTGTGTACCATTGAGAAGTCCACTCATGGTTGGGAACATGCAAAGTTAATATTAACAAAGGGTTGTTAACATTCATTGAAATCTTTGTTATACGCTATATTCTTTGTTTTAGATTATTCCTATGCAATCATAACAATTGCTAACAAAATTTTACTCTCCAAAGCTTCATTGTCATAGTTGTTATTTGGATTTATTATTTTTTCTAGCTTGTTTGGACACACTTGTAGATTCTATTGCAACTAAACAAAGACACAAACTTATCCATATTAGCATCCAAAACAAAGTTTATTATTAGGGAACCTTTCTCGATGCTAATGTCAATGTTAACGATGATGTTACAAGGGTTTCTAATATCGACACAACACCATCATATGTGTGCTAATTTGGAAACTATTGTGTCCATAATAAGCAACACACAAACACTCATATAAGAATACATTGTGCATAAGAGAGCTAATTTGAAGGTGCAGGAGTATTTTGGATGTAATTTTGGTGGCAAATCACTCAAAATCTTGTAGTGTTTGTTAATATCAGCATATGGTGTAGAAATGAGGCCAATTATGGCTACGTGGACATTATAGGTATCAAATCCAGTTCCAAATCTATATGGAAAATTAAAGCCTTTATGTTGCAAAGGGAATAATTTTATATCAAGAACCTAGATTGATGTGCTATTTTTCTTGGTTGAAAACTAGACTCAAAAGCACCTCCAAAGAATAATCACTCATAATTTTTGAAGCAATATCAAAGGAGATACAATGTTCATAAGTTATCTTTTTAGAATGGATGGAAAACATTGTCCATTTAAGTACCCTATATTCAACAAAGTATAAGTTTCAATCGGAATTTCTTATGGAGATGTCATTTTTTTTGTTACGAAGTAGACTTTGAATGCTTTAAAATGATGGGTTTGGTAATGAATGTTATGAAGCATATACAAGGTTACAATCTCTTAAAGTCCTTCACTTTCAGCATCAAAACCCTAGCAAAAAAAAAAATCATCGGAATTTTCTATGGGTGTAAGAAAATCAAGTGTTAGTATTTGTTGTTGAAAGAGCTTGATATCTACATTGAAACCAAATTTTAGCTTCATATGTACATTGGAAAGAGATATATTGAATGCAAGTTGTCTCCTATCGTTTGCATCTAACCCTTTTGAAAAAATATGTATGGGTGTAAGAAAATCAAGTGTTAGTATTTGTTGTTGAAAGAACTTGATATCTACACTGAAACAAAATTTTAGCTTTCATATGTACATTGGAAAGAGCTATATTGAATGCAAGTTGTCTCATATATTTTGCATCTAGAACCCTTTTGAAAAAATATGTATGGGTGTAAGAAAATCAAGTGTTAGTTTATGTTGTTGAAAGAGCTTGATATCTACACTGAAACAAAATCTTAGCTTCATGTGTACATTGGAAAGAGATTGATTGAATGCAAGTTGTCTCCTATCTTTTGCATCTAACCCTTTTGAAAAAATATGTAGGAAGAAAAAAGTGGAATATATTCAAATAAGGATAGGATGGAAATGTTGGGAAAAAATGATGGATGTAATCAACAAAGAAGGAGAATATAGAAAATAAATAAATGCACAGTTGGATCTAGAAGAGGCTCGTGACAAATGATGTGTAGAGGACTTACAAGGAGTAATCTTTCTACTCTTCCATGAACCTCTTGCTCTCTGCAATCAATCTTCTAGCATGTAGCATGATAAATCTCCTAATTAAGAGGATTTACAAAATGTAAAGAGGATATCACATCTCTTCTTCGATAAATCTCTCTCCCTCTCCCTCTCCCTCTCTCCACAATGAATCTCCTAGTGCACAAAATGTACTAGTTGAAAGGGAAGAAGAAATTTGTGTGAGAAATCATGAGAAAGGGGTGACAAAAAGTTTTCAATGAATATTATTCATTGAAAATGTTCTCTCCACAACCACAACTAACTTTTTACATTTGTGTAGATAAAATTTATAACTAGGGGATTACTAGTGTCTTGGTTGAACCATATTTGGACCCATAAGACCATATTGAGCATCTTCAATGAAGTATAGTGAGTGAGTTCTTTCAATTCAGTAAAGAAGACCACTCTCAAACCTTCCATGCACTCCAATGGGAGCATTTGTTTGTATTCAAGCAAAGGCCAAAAAAATGCAAGATGAATAAGTCACATGGTCCTCAAGCTTTGGGAAGAAATATTCTAGGGGGTACATGTTGTATATCTAAACATAACATTTATATATGTATGTAAGTATTTTTTGAGTTATTTTGTATATAAGCTCATAGTTTTATAATAATGTTGCAATCTTTAGTGCTTTGATATTTTCCATAAGTTAAATTAGGCTTCAAATAGATCAATAGTGTGATTATAATTAACTAAATAACACTATAATTACCTCATAAAGGTAATTTGGGCCACAAGTTGGGGTTTTAGACCATATTTTTGGAGTAACTTAATAAGTGGACAAACCAACTCCCTTTCTGGTGGAAATTTTCCCCAAATCGGATAGATATTTTGCCAAAAGTCATAGATCCACTTGGTTGATGGAAACTTTGCTCCCAAGGATTTTGACTCATTTTAAGACAACCAAAATCATCAAAATTTTCAAATCATGACCAAGTCATGGAGGAACTTTTCCTTGACGAGAAAAAATAAACTCACTTGAAAGATTGAGTTTGTCCATGTCTTAACCCATTCCAATCTTTTGTATCGGTCCCCCCTATCACTTATCCTAAAACCATTATCAATCAATGAAATCCCTTTACTCAATTGAATACCATTTTAGAGAGGTCTTCCTCCAATATTTAGATTTGCAAGCGCAATCCACTCTTGGGTGTGCAAGGCCCCCACCCCTTCATTCATGTCCCTCTTTTTTTCTTATATTTGTTATTATCAACATTGGGAAAGGTGGTAGAGTTTATTTTAATCCAAGGGACATGACAAGTGGTATTAGTGTCAATTTCATTTCTCTGACAGATTAAGGTCTCTATGTTACAAAGAAGTAACTTTCTAATGGAGAGTTGTATTAAGGTTCTCTTTTTTTTCATTGGTAATTGGATTCAAAGGTTCTTCCTATGAGTGCTCACTCATCATTTTTAAAGTAATAACAAAGAAGACATATTTTTCATAAGTTTCCTTTTCTAAATGTCTTGAAAAAATTGTTCATTCAAATATTGTGTCTTCAAGAAATCATAACTTTTATCTAGATTGTTTGATTGAGGTGACAATCTTTTGTTATAAGGTAGAATATATAAGGGTTTTATAAGGTATTTATAATAAAAAAATAGATAAGGGTATTATAATGCATTTCATGAAGTAGATAAAAAAAATTAGATAAGTGTATTATAATTTATTTTATGATGTAGATAAAAATATATAATCTTTAAAGTAGTTCATTTTCAGCATCAAAACCCTAGCAAAAATGAAAAAATCATCACCTTTCAATTGGGATAAAAAATGAAGTGTTGTTTTTTAATTGTTGGAAGAATAATTCCATATCTATATTGATCCAAGCTATATTGAGAATGAAATGACAACACATAATATCATAGAGTGAACACAAGATACAATATTGAATGCAAAAAACAAATTCTGTTAATGAATCAAATGGTCAAAAACATTGCAATATACATAGCGATACATAGTGGCTAGAATGGTGATAGTGTATCTCTAAGATGAGATGTGATAGTTATGTTCATTTAAAAATTCCCTTAACAAGAGGAGGAAACCCCATCTTATTACAATATAAAGAAGAATTTCTAGATGGAAAACCCTAAAGTAAAAAACTTAGATTGCAAAATTCTAATTCTAGAAGAAAAAAGAGGCAAAGGAATGGTGGGCCTCAAAAAGAAGCATTGGAACATAATCTTCTCAAGGCCATAACTTACATATAAAAGCTATGATTACTTAATTTGATGCCTCATTGTAAATCTCTTGATGACCCCTATGCTTGTATATGTATCTAAAAAACTATTTCCATCCCTTTTAGTGCCAAAAATTAGGTTAAAGGCTCATAAATTGCACAAGAAGTTCAAGACCAAAAGTTTTCAAAAGCACGATTGTTTCAAATATGATGGAAGAATTGAATGGTGACCTAGATCAATGGTCCACCCTTGGAAATATTTGGTCCCTGTTGCATCTAGTTTCTACATCGAGTGAGGAAAATTTTGTTGGATCTAGTTCCTAGTGAACCACTTAGCCTACATTGACAATCCAATAAGGTTGTATGTTCAGCTTGCAAGGGCTCTTCATCTTGGTGTCCATGATCCGGTCCAGCTTGCTCAATGCAATCAAGGTCGGGATCTATAGGGGATAAGTACTCTACCATCTCTAAGGTGTCTAATAGATGTGAAACTTATGGTCGAAGCAGCATCACATTAAAGATAAGGTGTAATCCAAGGGTGGAAGATTCAATTCAAAATCATTCTAAAACATAGCTCATATTAGAGTATATTGAAATGCATGTGGTGGCATGTGAGTCACTCTTTCTACGAGTGCAACCATACCTTGTCACCAAGCTGAAAATTGTGTGGAACTCAATGTTGATCATGTTGCTACTTGTACTTGGCATTAGCTTTCTGCATAATATTTTGAACTTGTTGGTAGATACTCTAGATCCATTTAACAAATTATGTTTCTTTGTCTTCCTTGTCTTAAGCATGAGAGGACTCTCCATGTGGGAATTTAATGGGTGAAGCTACATCAATCAAGATTAATGGTTGCAGGAACCCTAGGACCCTTGAAAAGCATTATGGCCAATAGATATGGCGAGAAAATTGTTGTAGTCGTGGCGAACATCAAGAAGGATTTCATCCCATGTACATAAATACTTGGATTTGTACACTTTGAGGATATGTAGAACTATCATGTTGACCACCTTTGTATGGTCATCAGTTCGAGCATGGAAGGCAATAGATTTGGTCAATGTGGTGTCCATCATGGACCAAACAGCTCATCAAAATATACTTAGGAACCCATTGTCCCTATCAGAAATAATTGTCTTTGGCAACCCAAAAAGAACCTAAACATGTGTGAAGAAGAGCTTAGCAATGAATTTTGATGTGAAGTTCTTCTCGCAAGGTGTGAAATTGTCATCTTAGAGAATTGATCAACAACCAAAAAAACACAATCATTTCCATGTTTGATTGAGTGCAGATCTTACATAAATCCATAGGGACTAACTCCCAAGGATTATATGGAGTGGTATGAGGAGTGTGTGATTCCCACTTATTGATTGTAAGATGAGAGATGGAACAAGGATTTCACAATCAGATATCCTTGTTGTCAATCTATCAAAAAAAAATCCAACAGAAGTGCTTCTACAACACTATCACTAACTTCTCCATGTCGAAATTCCCTACCACTCCACTATAGTGCACCTCCCAAATCATTTTCTCATGCTCACCTGAAGGAACACATAGATGGCACACATGGCATATAAGTATGCCCCATAGGTGAAACCCTATAAGTGGTTTACTTATGAACAATATCTATCATGTAGTAGTGAAGTGAGGATTGTTGTCATACACTTGAGGCCACTCTAAAGTCTCAAGTCCACAAGAATTGAGGTATGTGATCAGTGCCACAACCACAAGTTAGTTGAGGCAATCTACAACTCAATTGATAATTCCCTTCTTGTAATTTATATTCATGGGGCATTGTTGAAGGTACATTGACCTCTTCAAATGGTGGTTAACCTACAAGTTGCCATGCATTTGCATATATTTTAAATCATTGTGGTTGACATGGATGATCATTTTCTTTCCCACAATATGATCCTTCCACCATCGATAGACATGGAAATGGAGTAAATATCCTCATCAAAGGTGGGGTACCTACAAACCATGTCAGAGATTGTCTCAGTGTGATAGGCCATTCGATGTCCATGTTATATGAGGACAACATCAACAACATAAACTAGGGTGTTTGTCTCAATTTTGAATGGTTGTTGTATATTTGGAAAAACAAGGACTAGAATCATGTAGAAGTGACGCTTTAGCTACTCGAATGTCTTTTTTTGTGCCTTGTCCCAAACAAAGTTGGTCTTGGCTCCACCCTTAGTCCCCTGGCTCAAAGGACAAGAAATATGAAATAATCCCAAC
>CBVK0100441882.1:0-12855 GCA_900067695.1 Picea abies | reverse complement strand
AGAAGTTTAGTGCATGCAAGAACCTTCCTAAATGACTTAAATGTATATTGTAAAGTAAAATCACTAGATTCCAGACCAGTTATCTCACATAAATAACAGCAAGGCACATGAAAACATCATGAATAAAAAGAAGCCTGGCTTCACATGTGCTTCAAGTTAAATCTCTCAGGTGTGTCTTATTTCCTTAAACATTGAAAAACTGAATATGTTTTAGGCATTGCAGACACTGAGTACAGATTGAGCTCGAAAAATTAATCAGGTGTCATCCAAAATCGCTAAATTCCAGACCAGTTATCTCACAAAAATAACAGCAAGGCCCATGGAAACATCATGAATAAAAAGATGCCTGGCTTCAAGTTAAATCTCAAGGCCCATGGAAACATCATGAATAAAAAGATGCCTGGCTTCAAGTTAAATCTCTCAGGTGCGCCTTATCTCCTTAAACATTGAAAAACTGAATATGTTTTAGGCATCGCAGACACTGAGTACAGATTGAGCTTGAAAAATTAATCAGGTGCCATATCCAGACATTATTTGTGATCTAACTGTTGCACTTGTTGTCATACATTGGAGTAAATATTGCAAGAAACTGAGATCAAATTCCATGTCTCTCATGCATTTTTAAAGCAGTGAGGATAATGGCCAGTTGAATACTTCTCTCAAAAACATTCATTTGTAATTCTTTGTAACAGTTGTCAACAAAATCTCTATCTATCGAAATCCAAGTTTGAGTCTTTCTTAAAAAAGGAAGGAAAATAAATTGAACATGATGTCCTAATGTGTAAATAGCAACAATTTTTTTTTGAACGCTATGAGTATTGTGGTTCATTGCTGGATTATTGTCAATGATTTGTACTCATCAAAGCTAGTTCATGAAACAAAGGGGAAGAGCATATTTGCTACAATGGATGTAAACTAGGTGTGATAATTCCTCCCTTGTTTCATTGTTATTTTTGTTATGGAAATGACCTAGTTGCATCTAATATCGTTTGAATTGTCACATTAGTTTGTTTTCCTAGTAAAATAACACCCTTGAACTTAGCTTGAAGGTGGATCTCTTAGAGGCCATTTCTTTTATAAATTCTGTAGTAATTTCTAGCCAACTTAGGGTGTTGTAGCATGCAATTTGCAGTGCATATAGCCCCTATAACTTTATCAAAACAACCCTTTAAGATAGTCCATTTGACTCCATTTTCTCAATCTGGAAATTAGGCACTTGTCCTACCTTTCAACTACAAAAAAATCATAAAAGATACTTTTTTATTTTTTGTTTTGCAATCTAAAATTTAGAGTATAAATATTTTACTTCAGATTTGCTCTAAATTTAGGAAAAAACACTAATTGATTACCTTTAACTAGACTTAAAATCTTGTTGTATAAATCTGGAAATTACTTACCACAATTGGACTAAAACCAGACTTACCCTAAGTCCTAAAGTACCTTCATTTAATATATTTTATTTGGGTTTAGTTTGCCTTGGCGATTCCTCCCTTGTGTTGGAGAAGAACCAACCTAAATTGAGGGTAAGAACTATCAAGGTGACAATGGGTAGTCTTTTTAGATTGCCCTTGGGGTTTCACATTTATGATTAGGAATTTTTCATTAAGTGAGAACCTAGGTGGTAACATTTTGGCGTCAATCCTGAGGATAAAGTCCATTTCCCAGAGTCTTGAATTTGTAGATTCATATATTGATGAGCTACAGTTAAGAGTTTGTTGTAAAGGCTCATCTGGCAACTCCACAAAGAGTTTGTCCCCAAGAGATATTCTACAATAACATTGTTGACGTCCTAATGCACACTTGCAGACGTGAGCTAAGTCCTGCTGAAAGGAACTCCCTTAATGGCAACATCCCAGGCACCTGACCTAACTATGACTCATGCAGACTCATTACATTATCAACCCACGCAGGGGTGCGAAAATTTCGTTTACAAAATTTTGATGCTGGAACATCAGATGCCAAGTAGAACCAATATGATCTTCGACATAGATGAATGCTTCACGGTACGTGAGTTGACCCCTGTGCTGAATAGGCGGTCAACAAACATCATCACAAGGCATTGTTCACCCAATCTCAGAACCTGGAAGTTACTATAGAAGAAGGGTAAACAAATTAGCCCGTTAATCTTAGAAGTCAAGTAGCCCAAGTCTTGGAGTTGTTGAGGATATAAGGTTTTTATTTTTAATAGACATGGCTGCACCTTGGTTAGATGACATCTACAAACCACTTGACTTCTCTCAAATTAATGGAGCTCCTCATGACATTCTAGAAAAGGCCATTGATTGCATTCCTTCATTCCAAGGAAATCATGTTGTTTTAGTTTTGGATCATTTGGACAAATTTAAAATTGTGACATTTATAACAGGGGGACCAAGACACTTAGATGTCACCATGAAGTTGTTTGCATGTCTCTTGAGGATGATGTTGTTGAATGGTGGAAGGGATTGCTCGATAATAGTTTCAATGAATGGCCTCCCTTACAAATGTTTTTCTTGAAAAATGGGTAGAACAGAGAGATACCAGATACTTCTTGGTTGCTCTAAGTATTGCTAAAAGAAGTGAGAATGAAACTATCGAAGAGTTTAATATGAGGCTTAACTAGATTGTGCAAAAATTACATACAAATATTAAAGTTTCAAAGGCAATTATCCTTGGAATTTTTTTTATATTTTTATTAAAATAACAAAAATACACTAAGTTGCCTTGGGTCTTTAGCCTTTAGTTTCATCTTTTCCTAAGCCTTTAGATTTTAATTTTTTGATTTATTCTTTTAAAAGTTTGTTTGTTTAGGCCCCCTTGATAAATAAAGTGTTGAGTCACGACTTATGTTTTGATCCTCGTACAAATTTTGGACTTAGGACCGTTTTGTTCATGACTTATCTTTGATTCCCTTCATGACTTGTCACTAGGATCAACTCACCCCACGAACAACTTGATTTGACATGCCATTTTCCTCACTCATGCCCTCGTAGCCCTGCCTTGCTGTCCTTTTGCTTACTGTCCAATCATTTTTTGAAATGAAACGCTGCCAACTCATCAGGAGTTTCCGTAGCGCACTTCCTGTCCATCATTTTCTACCATGATTTATGATTATAACGTTGATGTCATCTCTTCCTTGTTTTCAGTGCCAGGGGTGGTTAAAAGATGCTTTCAAGATCTCATATTTATGAGCTCTGATAACGGTTTTTGAATTTTGAAAAAAAAACTCAAATTGTTGCGTTGCACAAATTACCACTTCCGACCAGTTGGCAGCAACGCTACCAGATCCGATGCTGAGGTGGATTCAGAGGCTGAGTTGTTCGTGACTTCTTCCGGAGATCTCGCTGAGGCCTCGAACGGACTTTATTCCACAGGTATTCTGTGTTTTATTCCTTTGCACATCCATTTCAAGGAGAATTAGCGCTTAGAATTTTGGTTATCGGGTCTGCATAGTTGGAGGAGATCTTTCCTCACGCCATCTTATCAATTTCTTCCCTCCTTTCAAACCTGTAGATCTCATTACTTGCCTATCGAGTTTGATATATCTGCCTGTCATTACAACTGAGCTCACAGTATCCAAACATATCCTATCCTTTGCATGCGTAGTGCGCTACCTAAAGACGCTACTCAAGCTACACTGTTTCTCCCCTGCCTCCTCTGACAATTGAGTTGGGTAATTTTAACCCTGTTTCCAAGACTATTACAGGGTATCCTTTCATCATATTTTTCTCAGTGTTTCATATTTGCACATATTCAGGGAGGGATTTCTATAGTTAGTTTTAGCTAGCTAGCAACCAGTCTGGTTTAAGGGAAATTCTTGTAAAGGGGAAGCCTTGTCCATTTGAGCTTTGACTTTTTAATCCTCCTGGTTATCACCACTCCATAGCCCTAAAAGCTCTTATACTAAACTATGTAGACTCCTTAGATGAAGAAGTCACACAAGGGAGGTAAGGTGGTTAGAACTGAGCCTATAGACATGCATCTATTTGAGGCAGAGCCCATGGCCAGAGAAGTTTTTCAAAGGGTGGGATGCCTCTCTTTCTGCCAAAATATGCAAAGAGGTCATCCTGAGGTGACAAGGCAGTTTGCCTTACATTTTGATGGCCTGAAGACCAAGGTAGGGGACCAAGAATTTGAGGTGACTGAGACCTCTATTTCAACTGCTACAGGAATCCCTATCACAGGTGAGAGATGGTTTAAAGCCATGGCCTTAGATGCAGCCTATGCCAAAGATTTCCTTAAGCCTGAACATTAAGCTGATAATCTGACTAAACGTGTGCCAAGGAATCATCTGATTGAGCAGTTCGACAGGATATTGAGGATCATTCAGAGGTACTTTACGTGTGAAGGGAGGTTCAATACACCATACCAGTACCATATAAGGCTTCTGCTGCATTTTACTGGCAAAATTGAAATGAACATTCCCTTCTATTTGCTAAGGAGCATAGGCAAGATGTCAGACAGGGTTCAATCCAAGTCCAAGGCTATGGATACTAGCATCTTTCACTCTGGATTGATTAGAATGCTGGTTTCTGAAGAGCTGGATAAGAAGGATATCTTATGGGAACATTTTGTTATTACTTCTCACCTTAAGTTTGATATAGCAGCTACTCCTCAGTTGCAGATAGCAAGCCCTTTACCATCCACTAGTGTTGCTAAAGCAGGTACTAGCAAGAAGAGGAAGAACATAGTTCCTATTCAAGATCAAGAGGCCATCAAGGAGGCTGCAGGAACTGAGGAGGAGGCTTGTCATTCTCCATAGAGAGATCTTTCACCCCCTCCTCCACCAGAGTTAGAAGAAGCCCCTTCTACTAAAACTACAACAAAGAAAGGGAAGAAGCTACACTTCTCCTCATCTCCTTCAACAGCCAGCATCAAGGTCAGAAAGCCTTTCACAAGAGCATAAGCTCCTAAAGAGGTTGTTGAAGAACAATCCTTACCAAAAGTCTTTATCCTACGGAAGAAGAAAGATAAGGGACAAGGCATTGGAAAGCCTGTGGAGAAGAAAGAAGAAATCCTTGTATAGAAGAAGAAAGATAAAGGCAAAGGCATCAAGAAGCCTGTTGAGATAGACAAAGTAATCCCTATGCAGCAGGAAGAGGAAACCATGAAAAAGCCTGTTGAGACTGTTCACATCACTCCACCTGGCAGCCGGACGTTCAAAAGACTAATCAGGCAACTCAGGGATGCTAGGAAGGAGGTGGCTCATTTGAAAGCAGATGCCATGTCTGACAGAGTTAAGATGAAAGAACTCATGGATGGCTACAACCACACTCTTGACCTAGTAAGGTTTGTAGCAAGAAATGCCCAACCTCTCCATAGGCAGCTCAAAAACCTTTATAGGCATAACAAAGACTTTCGGTCTCAGAACAGAAGGCTCAAAGCAGAGTTGCAACATTTCCAAGATGAAATGGCTCAAAGGAACTTGCAGGTATTGGTTGACGCTGCTATTGAAAAGGAGAAACCGACAGCCAAGGAGAGCATAGCTCCATTGAAGAAGCCTGCCACTGCTAAAAGGAAGAAGCCTGTTGTGCCAAAGGGAGGTCCTCCTTCTCAAGGGATTGTCAGGTTAATGAAGTAACTGGTGAAAGGTGAGCTCCATTTTTGAAGATGGTCCCTTTTTGCAAAGATAAACAATTGATGAAACACTACATCTGCCACCTATACAGGCTTCTAGTACTTACTGTTTAGAGTTTTGGGTTTTCACAAAGAATTAATCCCTTCAAGAGTAGTAGCGCAGACATTCCGTAGCGCTATGGCGCTACAGAATAGTCTATTTTTGATGTTCCACCAGTCTGCTACCTACAACGCTGCCAAATCGCTTAAGACTAATGGCACTGCTAATACCTGAGGTTGCTACCCATTCTGCACATGTTCAAGTGAAGTTGCTGGGAATTGTGATGGCACTACCAGACGTTTGACAAGATATACAAGAGGGCGCTACCGAAATTTTGGCAAAGACTGAATTTTTCACAGAAGACACGAAGGCTTGGCGCTACCTTTTCTACTTGCCTATTTTTGAGGTTGCGCTACAGTTTCTCATGAAATTTGGTAAAGACGCTACAAAGTGCGCTACTGAGAGTGCTGCCAACAGATACTAGGAATCAAGGAGAGTCAAGCTAGCATATTTATGAATAACTGATGATGGGAAGAATTGTAGAGACAACAACTGTCAACGTGATAACATCCACATGCCCCTGAAGGACACTTGGCAAGCAAGGAGTTGCGCACCAAAGGGGGATCAAGTCAGTTCAAAGATTGGTTGGATCAGTGACCAACATTTTCCCATTTTATAGCTTAAGTTGTTAGTTAAGTTGTTAGATGAAATAACTTCTTAGAGATTTTCATGGGAAGAAGGCCAGCTCGCACCTCCAACTATTGCCTCATTTTTTTGTTATAAATAGATAGATGAAATGCTTTAGTAGGTTCGAATGGTTGAGCTAGGCTCCCTCATACTGTAATATTTTGATGAAGTTACTGTGAACTGGTTATGTATTTGATTTGAGACATCTTGGTTAATAGAAATCAACTTCTTATTCCAACTTATTTGCTTCTGATGCTAAAGTGTTCATGCTTTGAATGATTCACATGAATTGTTGTGGTGATATTATGATGTATGTTTGATTATAATATTATTATGATGTTTCTTTAGTGTCCTTAAACTTTGAACTCAAGAAGATCTTGTGTTAAGAGTTTTTCTTCCTTAGGTTGTCTGTAGACTTGATGTTTACAACAATCTCTACATTCCTCTCACTGAAGTCTTCCATCTGTTCACATTTATTCCCACTTACTGATTGAAGTTAGCCAAGACCTTGATTGCTCGTGCATGCTAGCCCTGATTTCTGAGCTGGAACATTATCATCTTGAGTCTTATCCATTTGACCCCTCAAAAAACTCTTTTACATTTACATATAACCTGATGGGTACTGGGCTTACCTTCCATGCAATTTGAAGGTGATTCTAGTGCTAACAACATCCACAAGCGCTTTTAAGCCCCTTACATGAGATTCATATGTCCAATCCATCATCACTAAAAATACTACATGTTCCTATTTCTTTACATCAGTAGCCTCTTCAAAAAGAACCAAAATGACATTAAAAAATGTACATTTTATCTTGCATCCAGAGATTAGTGAAAATCTATCGTTATACAAAAATTGAGATCGAAATTGTAATGGTTGCAGTGAAATCCATGGTTCATGATTATATTATGCAGTATGACCATTTTGGATTATTGAAACAATCCAAGGTCCTCGTTCCAGCCCAACTACCGCTTTTGAGAGCTCATTTGAGATGACTATGAGAAAAATGTTAGTAGATTGACAACTTTATCATACAAGGGTCCTAATGTGAAATTCCCGAGAACAATTTCATAGTGTATCCATTGGATAACCAACTTTGAGTTTCCAAAAATTTGTGAATGGGTTACACCAAATTCTTGTGCTAGTTTGAGGACCAACTTTAAAGCCATCGATTCATAGAAACTCTTAGTTTCTTGATCAATTTCCGTTTTAAAAGAAATGTTATGATCTTAATGTTGAATTTTAATTCTCAGCTCAAGTACATGTAGTTTATTTCAATTTAGCATGAACTTGAACCATAACAATGCAACAATACCATATACAATAGCTGCAGTAACCAAGATCACAAGAATAATAACCATGCACAAGAACACAAGAGTTTATCATGGGAAAACCCTTCTCAATCAAGGGAAAAACCCAACAATCCTTGGAAAAACCCAACAATCCTTTGCTATAGAGTCAAGAGAAGATCCCCCACACCATAAACCCTAGAGCATACAAGAGGGTGCTTCTATGACTGAGAAAGATAGCGCCTAAGAGAAGTGCGCACTTCACCCCTCCAATTTCAGACCATGCGTTGAGTGAATATGAGTGAGTGATCCACAATGGGGATCAACTCTTATTTATACATGACCTAGCACATCAAATGGATGTGTCTATTGGCACAATAGGGTCGACCTGTACAACTGCATAATATAATTAATCTTTACACAATATTAATTATCTTTACATGGTGGGGCTGACTTGTACCCTTTACAACACAAATTACGGTTTTACCAAAGTCTTACTCTTTGACAATATGACAAGGGATCTCACACATCCTCTAGTGCTATGCCATTAGGGACACACCCACCTGTGCTCAGCCAGAGGGACGTCACTCTCAATAAATCAACTCAGCTAAGTCCATAGGAGTACCATCTGGAGATCCATCTCAAGTTGACTCAACTAAGTCCATAGGAGTTTGACATGAGACCATCTCAAGTCGTCTCAACTCAGTCTAGAGGGGCACAACAAGAGACCACACGTCATCTCAACTCACTCCAGAGGAATATGACACACCCATCTCATGGGCTCTCTCACAGATCGTCTCAACTCAGTCCAGAGGAGAACGACCTGGAGAATGTCTCATGAAGCTGCAATCAACAACACTCCCTCTCAGCTAGGGAGGCATTCTCCACCAGGCCAAGTCTCTCACGGAAGCACTCAAACTTCGTCCTGGCAAGCGGTTTGGTGAAGACATCTACAACTTGCTCGTGTGTAGAAAGGCACTGCACATGTACTGCTTTCCTCTACACCATATCTTTCATATAATGATATTTGATCTCAATGTGTTTCGATTTATTGTGAAACATAGGATTCTCAGAGAGCTTCACACAACTCTGGTTATTGCAATGGATAATGGTGGAATCCATCTCATGTCCAAATAAGTCTGCAAGGAGCTTGAGAAGCCACTGCTTCGCGGGATGCCACACATAATGCAATGCACTTTGCTTTTGCGGTACTCAAAGCCACAAAATTATGTTTTCTGCTGCACCAGGAAACCATGGCAGATCCCAAAGTAAAATAACAATCGGAGGTACTCTTCCGGTCCACTGCGCTCCTTGCCCAATCTGCATCAACATATCCTTTCAATCTCATGTCTACACCAAAGGCATATCTCAGGCCATAACCAACTGTGCCTTGTAAATATCTCAAGACATGCTTCACTGCTATCCAGTGTGTCTGTCTCGATTGACTCAAACTGACTGAGTACACTCACTACATAGCATATATCAGGTTTGGTGTTAACTTGATACATCATGATCCAATTAGTTGTCTGTAAAGATGTGGATCAATGATGCAGGAGCATCGCTCCATGTCAGCCAGCCAGCCAGCCAACCACGTCAGCGCGCATGCATTTCAAAAGTTGAAGGGAGGCGCAGCCTCATTTGAATTTGAAATGAATGTAAATTTAATGTGCTTAGGCTATTGAGCCAGGAAAGCCGTGCCTTTGTGCAGGCGTTAGATAAGATCGACTTTAATGCTAGATCGGTTGAGATCTAGATCCAGATGCTGGACTAGACAACCCATTGAATGTAATTTATTAGAGTAGGTGAACCTGGAGGGAAGCACTCGATGAGCCCCTCAGGTAAAAGAGATTTTTAGATCTCATTTTGAGTTAGCTAAGTTAGAGAAGAGAAGAGCCGGAGAGAGCTCAGGAACACCATTTGTAAAATACAGGCATTTGCCATTTTTAATATAACAGAGCGGTTTTTCCTGCATGTCATTCTATGTTATATGGGTGTCTGTGAGTGTTCCTTTTATGTAGTGAATGTATGTGTGAGTGCATTCCGCAGGAGTTTGTGTGATTTCAGGGTTGAAGGTCTTTGAGGTTTCATGCTAGGAGGGCGTGACAGAGTGCTGCAGACTCTGAATACCAGTGCACAGAGGATGCACTTCTGAACTCTGCGGAGTCAGACGAAGACGTGCTGCGGCACAGGAACTGAGATCAACAACTTAGGAAGAGGAAGACCTCAAGGTTGTTGAATACCTTGGATGCAAGGCTGTGTAACAGAAACACAGTTGCAGACAGAATTCTGTTGTGAATTCTGTAGAGCTCTGCCAGGTGGGCATTGAGCGTATGCGCTGCGGTGCATTTGAGGAAGAACTCTGCTAAGAGTTAGAAGAAGGAACCAGAATCACCGAGGATTCTGAGAGCTCTGCCAGGTGGGCATCGAGCGAAGTGCATAAGTGCACAGGAGAACAGAACTGTTGAACGTTTTGTGGAGAAGATACTTCGCCAGGAGGGCGTCGAGAAAGTGTGCAAGCAGGCACAGAAGAAGAAGAGAACTCCTTTGAGTTCTGGAGGTTGAAGGAAGAATCCATCTAAGGATCTTCCCTGGGTCGCTGAACACCCAGAGAGACTCAGCAAGGAGGTTGCTTGAGCAAACTGAGAGCCAGGAAGGCATTTCATTCTCCATCTGATGGAGAAGAAGGACCAAATTCCCCAAGGGGTCTGAGTATTTGTAGGAATCTCAGAAGAGATAGCATTCTGGTGCGTGAAGGCTCTGCAGAGGGCAGGAGTCAAAGAATCCTTTGAGGATTCAAAGATAAAAAGCTCAGAAGGAACAACGCTTTTACGCGCATTAGCGGAGCTTAGGGTTGAGGAGTTCGCAGAGGAGAGATGAAGCAAAGGTCGAGGCCTTTGGAACCTTGGAAATTCTTCCAAGACAGAAGGAAAGTGCAAGAAGCTTAGGAGGAGCAACCGCAACCATCAGATCAGCCTGAAGAAGAGATCTGGACCGTTTATTTACATGTCCAGGAGGAGCTCAGGAGGAGCCTACAAAGGAGGATACCGACAACCGTCGGATCTCGCATAGAAATCCTGTCAGCCGCTGGATCGGGAGAAGGTGCGCAGAGATTAAGTGCAGGAGCAGGCGTGCAGACGAAGAAGTGATCTGAGCCGTTAGATCTGGTGCAGGATCGCCGACAACCGTCGGATCTACAGAAGCTGCGAGGAAGATAAGAGCCATCGGGAAATCGGAGTTCTTGAGGTCATGAGAACCGGGACTTCGAAAGTCTCGAAATCCTGAGAGTTAATTTGAGCCGTCCATCTGAGGAGGACAGGTGGCAGAGATCGAGAGATCTCGTGAACTCGGGAGTTCGCAGGGTGAAAACCCAAGTATTGGGTACTCCAAGTCACGAAGCGGCGAAGTGGCGAGAGGACATGAGTCGTCCATCTGAGGAGGATAGGTGGCAGAGATCGAGAGATCTCGCGAACTCAGGAGTTCTCAGGTTGAGAGCCCAAGCCTTGGGTACTCCAAGTCGCGAAGGCGCAAGGAGCGAGAAGAAGATAGCCGTTGGATCTGGATCATAGGATAACCGTCGGATCTGCATGAAGTTGCGCGAGGGTTAGGCTCGTGAACAACAGGGGAGAAATCTTGACGGGACCTGGACCGTCCGTTGGGAGAGGACACGTGGCGGAGATCAAGCGCCATCGGCGTTTTGGTGCGTCGGGAAATCGACATTCCCGTGGACACGAGATCGGGAAAATCCCAGGTGAAAACTCCGATATAACTGGAGCCGTCCGTTCAGGAGGGACATGTGTCGGGAATCGGGACTTTGAAAGTCTCGAAATCGCGAGGAGAAATCGGGACCGTCCATCTGAGAGGACGCGTGGCAGGAGATCGATGCCATCGGCGAAAGTCTCGATAGGAAGTCGCTGATTGGGGATTGAGTCATCAGGATATCGGTGATTCCGGTGACAAGGGGTTTGTGCATTTGGAAATCGCGATCCGCGAAACCTCGATCAGTGGGGAATAGCTGTCAGCACAACAACGAAGGAGGACAGAGGTGTAGTGGAGGCCAGCTGTCAACGATACAGAGGAAGTCGGGGATTGACATATTGTGGTTCCCATGAACAAAAGCATTTCGACATTTCAAGCCCCGTAGCCCCGACGGGGTAAGGCTGCGGTCACGGGCGATGGTCACATTGGCCGGGAGATATCGCCAGGAGGGCTAGCTAAGGTTGAAGGAGCGCATCGGGGATCGGAGGATCGCGGATCCCGGGGTCGATTGCACTTTGACATCGGAAACCCCGAAACCCCGACGAGAGGTAAGACTGAGGTCGTATGGTATCGGTCACGTGGACCAGAGCTTAGCCAGGAGGGCTAGCGCACAAAGGGTGCATCGAGTTTTTGGAACTGGAAACCCCGATAGAGGGATAAGGCTACGGTCTTATGGTATGTGGTCGTATGGACGGGAGCATAACCGATAGGGGCTAGCATGTGAAAAGAGCTCATCGGAGAACGGGAGTTGGAGAGTACAATGACTCTCGACAACAGGAAGGGTAAAACCCCGAACCCTGATACAGAGTTGGGAAAAGGCCACGGTGAGTGTAGAACGCCGTGAAGGTTAATAGGACCTGTGGATCGGGCATTTGACGGGGATTCCACTCCGGAATCTAAAGAGCCGCTTCGGCTCAGCAGAAGAGGGGATTAAGAACGATCCTGTGAGCAAGAGGTCAGGTGAAGAGACCCTGCGGGGTGATAGGTTGGACCTCTTTGCATCAATCAATCTCGTCTGAATCAGAAGAAGTTGTTCATTTTCTTTAGATTCATCACCATCGATGTAGGCATGGATTTGCAGTCTGTCATCT
This sequence comes from Picea abies, assembly GCA_900067695.1. Taxonomy (NCBI): domain Eukaryota; kingdom Viridiplantae; phylum Streptophyta; class Pinopsida; order Pinales; family Pinaceae; genus Picea; species Picea abies. Next base: position 438 of record CBVK0100441882.1, on the reverse strand, counting down.
CAAATTGCTTCAATATCTCCACTGTGTATTTTCCTTGACTCAGGAAAATATCATCAGTCCTCTGCCACACTTCTAGTCCCAAGAAGTAGTGCATCATACCAAGGTCCTTCATCTCGAATTCAGAAGCCAATGCATGCTCGCATTCAACAATAAGGCTTTCTGAACCAGTGAGGAATAAATCATCACATATAGGACCAAAATCAGACACTCGTCACTAACAATTTGGTAGTATAGGTTGGGATCAACAACACTCTTGCTGAAGCCCAAACTCATCAAGTATCCATCAATCTTCTCATACCACGCACGAGGTGCCCGCTTTAGTCCATACAGGGCTTTCTTCAACTTGCATACATGAGACTCCTTCTCATGTGTCACAAATCCATCTGGCTGCTCGATGTAAACTTTTTCCTCAATCTCACCATTGAGAAAGGCTGTCTT
>CBVK0100441879.1:0-11935 GCA_900067695.1 Picea abies | reverse complement strand
GGCCATGGGGCCACAATTGTCATTGTGAATCAATTCAAGGGGTTGGGAAGCAAGCCTTGATTCATCCTTCGGAAAGGACTCTATGATGTTTTCCCATTACACATCCCTCATAGATGCCACTAGGGGGGTTGATTTATGGAAGACTATCAACAAGGAAAAGACAACTCATGTGTCTCAAGGATCCATAATTGGTTTGACCAAGACGATAATGCCATAACATATTGTCATCATCCGCATTGGCAACCATTACAATGAATTTGTTCTAAGTTGTAGGTGAAGAACTATTTCCCAACTTGTAGATACATTCAGATTCATCGCAATATCAAGAGGCAATCACTTTGAACCTATCACTAATATCCTTGACCACTCATCTGTTTGGCCAAAATGCTACCCTTTTGTTGATGTGTGTGATGCGGTAGATAGATAGAAGATTCGGTCCAACCCCAAGACCATAGAGAACATCCCCGAACTTAGCATTGTCAACCAAAACAGTGCCACAACCAAAAACTGGGAGTGTTGAGTCATCACAAATAATTACCTTCTCTCCTTTATGTTGATCATTGTAGTTAGAGTGAAGATGCTTGTGTTTTGTCATATGCTTAGTAGCCCCATAGTTTACGATCCATTATTGTGAAGAAGTTGAAGAACACAAAGCAGAGTGCATGGCTAAATGTGTAGAGTTAGAAGTACCAACGTTTTCTTCAAAGAGGTCATTATTGCTAGCTGTTTCCCTAGCAATATCTTCAATATTTTGAAGACAGAGGAGACAAGTTTTGAAGGAATTGTTGATGTTTTTGTAGCATCGGGAGGTATTCCCACATTGGCCTTGGTGTCGGGCACGTGGGAATATTTTATGACACTCACATTGCATGTTTTGTTTTGGTGAAAATCCCTTGTATATTGAGCTGGAGCTTGGTTGGGGATTCACAACAACATGTTGGGGCTTCACACTCACATGGAGTAATACACAATTCTAATTTAATGTTGAGTTTAGTGAAGGGCTCCTTAAAGTAACTTAAGGGCTTCTAAACTTACTTTGGACTCCTATAAAAGGAGAGGCAATGTGAGGATCATTGTGACATTATGGAGTTCTAAACTCACTTTGGACTCCTATAAAAGGAGAGGCAATGTGAGGATCATTGTGACATTATGGAGTTGGCATAAGTGAGTGAGCACTTGTGCCAAGGAGATTTGGAGGCAAAATTTCAGCAAGAAAATTCTTCACTTTGGCAAATTTGGCCTAGGGTTTCTGGAAATTCTGTTTTTTGATTTTCTATTGAGGAAGAACAACCGCACGTGTGGTACAGACATGTCGTACAGTGCGTACGGTTGACGTCAACGGTTCGTATAGTTGACGTCAGTAGGTCGTATAGGTTTAAGCCAGCTAGGGTTTGTACCAAGTTTGTACCAGGTTTCAGCTAGCTAGGGTTTGTACCAGTTCGAGAATTCGTTGAATTTGTAATTTATCGGGAAGATTATTTTTGTCCTCAAAAATTTTACAGATCAAAATTTTTTGTCTCATGTGTGTGGATGATTTCTCTCTGTAATTTTTTGTCATAATTTCAGTGTAGAATTATTGAGTGATAACAACCCTAGTTTATTGTTCGAGGTCACGTGGAAGTAATTCTCAGATCTGAAATTGTATGCATTGAATTGCCCTAGTTGAAAATATGACATGGTATCAGAGTGTAGACTCTAGAAAGAGAAAGGGTCATCTTCTTGAGACACAAGTGGCTGCAGATTTGTTGCTGTAGATTTGTGTTGTTGCAAATTTTTGTTGCAGAGTTTTTGTTCTGGGCATGTCACAATGGTGGGCACTCTCAGAGTTGAGGACATGTTGGAAGGGGCCACTAATTTTCGGGCCTGGAAGGCTAGGATTCTTCTTCTCTTGGAAGAATATAATCTCAAAGAATGTGTTGAGAAGGTGATTCCAGATCCAAAGGAAGCGGGAAGTGAAGGCCAAGCGAGTGTTGTTGGATTCAGTGAAGGATCACTTGATCCCTCATATTTCCGAGAAGAAGACAACCAAGGAGATGTATGAGGCTTTGGTGGGCTTGTACCAAAGCGAAAATTCAAACCGAAAGTTGATTTTAAGGCACCAACTTCGATCTGTTGAGATGTTTAGTGCAAATACAGTTGCTAGCTACCTCATGAAGATTACTTAGATTCATGATCAGCTTGAAACCATTGTTGAAACAATTGATGACACAAAGTTGGTGAATGTGGCATTGAATGGTCTTCTTGGGTGTTGGGAACCATTTGTGCAAGGGATTTGTGCATGAGGGAATTTTCCACCATTTGACAAACAATGGAACGATTGCATCCAAGAGGAAGCTCAGATAGAGTCCAGGAATGGCAAGCAGAGAGGAAGTGATGATGAGAACCTTTCCCTAGCTACTCATGCTAGGAAGAGAAGAGGAAATGGTTCTTGGAAGGACACATGGAGAGGGGCGTCTCCAGAGTAGAGGAAGAAGAAGGACCTTGGCAAGGTCAAGTGTTTTGCTTGCCATGAACATGGTCATTATGCTTTACAATGTCAACAATGGAAGAAAGGAAGTAAGAAGAAACAATCATCATCGACAGAGGTGGATGTGGTTGCAGATAAGCTTAACAAGGAGTTCTGATTGGTCTCTGCCCTTTTTGGAGAATTTTTCAGTAATGGAACTTGGTTTGTGGATAGTGGAGCCACGTGTCATATGACAAGAGCACGAGAGTTGTTCGAGAAATTCACAGTGTCTGACTCAAATTTGTATGTGGAACTTGGTATTAGTACCAAGCATGCAGTGCAAGGATCTAGAACAATGTCATTCCAGATGGAGTCAATAGATGTGTTGCGAGTGATAAATGTGCTATGGGTGCTAAAACTTAGGAAGAGTGTGCTTTCGGTCTCAACGATTGAGGAGAAGGGCTATGTGGTTTTATTCCGAGATGGAAACGTGTTGTTCATACCCCAACGATCTAGCTCAAACACAACAATGGTTCTTGGAGTTAGAGAGAACAACCTGTATAGGAGAAAGGGATAGCCTATGCAAGTGATGACAAGCAGCAAGAGAGTGATAAAGGACAAGGAGTAGGTAGCTCTGAAAGTTGTGCAGACTTAGAGGGAGTAAGACTTCAGAGGGAGTCAACCTTCATGATTTAGTGGGAAGGAGGAGCCTTCCAAGTCTGTCAAGAGGAAATTAGACTTCAGAGGGAGTCAACATGCTTATAGGGAGAGTCATCTGTCCATAGGAAGTCAACCTTGAGGTTTAGGTGGGAGAGAGGAGTCTTCCAAGACTGTCAGGAAGATGTTATGGGTTGAGGAAGTCAAGCAGGAAGCTTAGAAGTGGGAGGATTCTAAGAGCATGGTGTTTTCCAAGAAGGGTCCATGTCATTAAGTAGGAATTGCTTCTATGTCAGTTGAAGCAGTTGTGGTAGCGGATCCATTATCAAAAGCAGATCCAGTTCCAGTGTGGGAGACAAGGCCTACTTTCAGGTGACGATGGATGGAATACCTCCCTCATTAAGAGGGATTGTTGATTTTTTTGTAGCATAGGGAGGTATTCCCACTTTGGTCTTGGTGTCGAGCACGTGGGAATCTTTGATGGCACTCACATTACATGTTTTGTTTTGATGAAAACCCCTTGTATATTGAGTTGGGGCTTCACTATCAAATGGAGGAATAAACAATTATAATCTAATGTTGAGTTGAGTGAAGGGCTCTTTAAAGTAAGTTAAGGGATTCTAAACTCACTTTGGACTCCTATAAAAGGAGAGACAATGTGAGGATCATTATGACATCTCATTGTGACATTATGGAGTTGGCATAAGTGAGTGAGCACTTGTGCCAAGGAGATTGGGAGGTAAAATTTCATCAAGGAAATTCTTCACTTTGGCAAATCTGGCCTAGGGTTTATGGATATTTTGTTTTCTAATTTTCTGCGAAGGAAGGACACATGTGGTACAGACAAGATGTACAGTTCGTATAGTTAATACAGTCTGTAAAATCCGTACAATAGGTGACGTCAATAACCAACAAGGTGATGTCAACATGGTACAACATGTTTGCAAGTTGGAAGGGTTTTTTCGAAATTTGCTGAAATTTGTAATTTGTCGCGAGGATTTTTTTTGTTCGCAGAAATTCTCAATCAAAAATTTTACAGAACATAAATTTTTGTGTCTCTTGTGCATGGATGATTTCTCTCCGATATTTGTGTTTTCGCTGCTATAATTTTCTATCATAATTTCAATGTACAATTATTTAGTGATAACAACCCTAGCTTACTATTTGTGGTCACTTGGAAGCAATTCTCAGATATGAAATTGTATGCATTGAATTGCTCTAATTGAAAATTTGATAGCTGCTCCATTTAGTAATACAACAAAAGATACCGAGGAAATGAAATTCATTATCCAGACAACAAATTAATGGCAAAAGCCTAAATGAATTAGAATTAGTCTAATGTAAAGCCAACTTACCCTGTCATAAACTTTGGGCAAGTCCATTTCATCACCATAGATCTTTGGTTTCTAACTTGATTGAATGTAAACATTCTTGGGCAAACCCAACTGCCTCATGGATTTTCCTTTCCTCTAATAAACCAAATTGTTTTTTAGAGATTGGATTTGAGAGAACGGTTTTCAATCTCCTAGCAATTATCTTTAAGATAATTTTGTATATGCAATTGCATATTGAGATGGGTCCAAACTTCTCAATGGTTGTAGGATTATTTTCTTTTGGAATAAATGCTAGAAATGTTGTATCGAAAGCTCCCAACATTTCCCCTTGAGTTCTTATTGCCTTCACCACTCTTCATATATCTTCCTTATAAAATCATAAATAGCCCAAGAAGAATTCCACAGGTAGTCCATCAGGCCCAAGACTCTTGTCCTTTTGGAAGCTCTGTAGAGTTTGATATAGTTCTTCTTTCCCAACCTCCTTTATCAAGCCTTGATTTTCCTCTTCCTTTACAAAACTAGGGAAGGAGTTTGATAACCTAATCACTTCTTCTATTGTAGCACATGTGTCTTCCTTAAAAAGGTAGGAAAATGCTTGAAATTTGTAGCCTAGGTAGCATCTCCCTTATCAAGAGCCTAGGTAGAGACTTATCCTTGAAATTTGTAGCCTAGGTAGCATCTCCCTTATCAATTTTCCAAAGAGATTTTATATATTTTTGGTAGTTGGCAGACTTGTGAATTTTTTTGTATTATCATCCCTAACATGTAACCATAATGCCTTGATATTGAGTCTCCATTCTTTTTCTTTTTCCAAAAGAATGTGCCTCCTTTTATCTTCCAGTACCTTTACTTCACTTTTTTGTTCCTCATTCATAAAACTAAAACCTTCCCTATTGTAGAGCACCTCCAAGGCTTCCTCTACTTCTCTAAGTATCCTATCATCTTTTAGCTTTTTGTCCCTTGCCCATTTGGTAGCTACCTTTTTTCCATCATTTTAATTTTGTTGGAATTGAAGTAGAGCAAATTCTCTTAAATTATCATTAAAAGGTTTCCAAATTGCTTTGATTTTATCCACAAAATCCTCTATCTTCATCCACCTTAGATTTAATTTAAAGGCACCAGTATGTTTCTTTATTGCAAGAGCCACTTCTAACATGACATGATTATGTCCAGAGTCCCTACCAGAAGTGACACATTGTTTGATCCTATTGACTTCATCTATGCAAACTTCATAAATTAATAACATGTCTAGTCTCTTAGCAATTTAGGCGTCCCCAACTCTCTTGTTGCTCTAAGTGGGAGATATTTTCATTGGTTCAATATCCAAAAGATAGGGTTCTTCTATTTTTCTAATAAAATATCTAGAGAGAGGGTCCAATTGAGTAGCTAGACCCCAAAAATATGATGCTCCTAAGGTGAAATTATTGATCCCTCCCCATCATATCCAATCCATTTTGAATACTATCCATTTTGAAGAATCTATCCCAATAATCCAATCTGTCTATATAAGGACCATAAACATTCAAAACTATGATATAATTCCCTAGGTCCAAAGAGAAAAAGGAGGTCCATAATTGTTGCAAATATTGGTGTCATTGATTTCAAAGAAAGAGGGAGCCTACATATGTCTAAGATAAAGATTGCAAGATGGATATTGTTGGAAATATTGTTTTTGGATTTTTGATGCTCAATTTGGATACCCTATCTTTGAAGGCCTTTTTACTCTGAAGACCTAGCTCAAATGGAAGCATATGATATATGGTTGAAAAGCTTGTTCTAATACCTTTCCAACAATATATGACACTCCTAACTCCATAAGAATGAGGAGATATGAAATATTCTCTCAGGACAACCCAACCAGAAATTACAGGTCGACCCCATAAGTGAACGCATAAACACTATAAATACAGGATTGATGTGCACATTTGAAGAGTATCCAAGCAAGAAGAGAAAGTACAAGTGCGTATAAGAGATATAAGGTGCACAAGAGCAACTAGGGAATATTATTGGGGTCTAAAGGTGTGCAAGAGAAGTTTTTGGAGTTTTAAGGGTGTACTATGAAGGAATAAGGTCTATGATGTTGCAAAGTGCGTTGTTTTGAGGTTGTGATGCCGTAGTCTAAAATTATATTATGGGAATGATGCTATGAAGTTTGCTAGGGCATGAAGGATAAATATGACTAAGGCATGAAGGATAAATCTAACTAGGGAATATTCTTGGGGTCTAAAGGTGTGCAAGAGGAGTTTTTGGAGTTTTAAGGGTGTACTATGAAGAAATAAGGTTTATGATGCTGCAAAGTACGTTTTTTTGAGGTTGTGATGTCGTAGTCTAGAATTATATTCTTGGAATGATGCTATGAGGTTTTCTAGGGCATGAAGGCTAAATATGAATAAGGCATGAAGGATAAATCTAACTAGGGTTTGAAGCTATGTCTGGGGTATGAAGCAAGGAGAGGCATTGGAGCATGAAAATTAAGGGTATGATGACACTATGAAATGCATGAAGTATGAAGCATGGAGGTGAAGTCAGAAGTACTACTCTGTGTATGAATATATTAGATGTTGGAAGATTGGTTGTTGTCATTGATGTCAACCCTAGTCATGAAGAAGTAAAAGAAGGCCGGATTTCAAGGGAGTATGAAGTCTTTTGGTGATGTGTTCTAAGTATCAACATTAGATTGGTACCTATACAGGTCTTATTGAGTTGGTGCTCAACTGAGAATATTGGTGTCTCCAGTAGGTTGGTGCCTACACAATATCTTGCTAAGTTGGTGCTCATTTGAAGAGATTAGTGTCTCTAGTAGGTTAGTGCTTACACAATATCTTGTTGAGTTGGTGCTCAATTGAAGAGTTTGGTATCTCTAGTAGGTTGGTTCCTATAAGCTTTGTAACAATAGGTTGTTGCCTACAAAAAATTATAAAGATAATTTTTGTGGTTTTCTCTCACAAGGGTTTCCAATTTAAACTCTATGTACTGTGATTTGAGTTTACATGAATCTACTATTTTAAAGTTAAGGAATGATTGATGAATGCTCATTTAAAGTAAAATGTATCTTATACTAATCATAAGTACAACACTAATCCCATAGGAAAGGCCCAATAATTTGTGAGAGTGAAGGAGCATTTATTCTATCTAGTCACATTCCCACTCGATCTCCTAGTGGCATCAATAAATCCGAAGTCCCAACTCGTAAGTAGTTTATAGAGATCCTGAGTGATTTTATCCCCATTTGTCATTGTCTCTTATAATAGTATAACAGAAGGCTTGGCGATATCAACTAATCTCTTTACATTTAACTTCTTTGAGAGGTTGGCCATCCCTCTACAATTGAGGGTCATAAAATTCATTTAGAACCCTCGAAAGGGGCATTTTCTATAAGAGCCCCAATAAAGGATAGTTGTTTCCCACACGTTACTTCTGAGGAAGCTTATTTTTGGGCAGTAGACATGTAATATTTCCTTCCCCTTTTTTTGGATTTGGGAATTGTTTCTTCAAAAGAGCCTAAGCCCCTTGCTACATTCCTTGGAAAATCAAGTTTTCCTTTGCTTCTAGGCCTTATATTGTACTTCATTGTTTCTAAGAGACTGGAGTCTTGAGTGCCCTTTCCATTCAGAGGGTTTGCAGTGGAACCTTCTGGATTTTGTCCAACATCCACACCCTCTACAATTCTAGGAATGGGCATGAGAGGTGTCGGGTTGGGTTTTTTTATACCAGACAAATTGGGTAGAAATCACTTAGGGAATCTGTTTCTTTGGATCCAACCTCATTTCTCCATGTCCCAAAAACAATTTTTTTTGAGGAAGTACTTTTATTCATAGAGGGAGACTAATGAGTCTTACCTGGAGGTGCCTTGTTGTCCTTGTTATCATTGATCATGTCCTAGGTAGGTTCTTTGAACCATCCAAAGTCTTTGTTATGAGAACCTACTATTAGCATTCCTGTTCGAAGGTCGTTCGAGGTCACTTGAACCCCTGCATCTTCTTTCTTGCTCACAGTCTAGACTGTTTCCAATTCCAAAAGCTTTGGACCTCTCGAATGCTTCCTCGGTGCCCAATTCTTCTGGATACTTGGATAATTGCAATTACTGCAAGGTGCCCATAACAATGGCATTGCACACATCTAAAAGATAACTGTAGTCAATATTGAGACGAAAAATATCAACTCTAGTTCTAATATCCATTGATTCTGCCAACCCTTTTCTCACCTCCATCCCTACCAAAATATGATGCATACCATAATTCCCAGGCTCTTGGAAGGATAAGTATACTTCATAAAAGGTACCTAAAGTGTTATCGAGTTTTTCAAACACCTCCTCAGACCACAAAATTAGTGGCAGTCTTGGTATACAAACCCATATTGGAAGAATATCCACAATAACCAACTAAGCATCAAACTCTATATGCCATTTCTTTAAGAACAAGGATTGAGATCCCCACTTCTAGTGTTGGCGCAATATATTTTTTGCTTCTTTGGTCAACTTAAAGACCCATACCAAACATCCTTTAACCAAAATCATGGTGCATGGAGATGACTCCACTACTGGCTCAAAATTGAGCTTGCTCCAATTGTTTAACTCCTCACTACTCATTCTCTTCCTAGGAAAACGTCCTACCAGTGCCCAATCTCCCATTTTCATGATTTAGTTTTGCCACACAAGTTTAGGTTAATGGCCTCCTATGTATTTTTGATGCATTTATGTCTCTGTATTTCTAGATTCCTCCTGAGATTGAAGCCCTACCACCTTTGAATCTGAGGAAGGGGATCCACTCAGTAGTTTCAGATTGAACATCATGCCCACAAAACCAGAATTGGAAACACAATCCTGTTGACTGATAACACTATCACAAAGGAAATAAAACTCTTGACATGTCTCATTCAATGTGTTTTCAGATTCATATCTAGAGTGCAATAAATCACTCTTCTCCTTTGACCATGCATTCAAGGATGATGGATCCATATGATTAGGTTCGTAACTCCAAGTGTGGGATGAAACACTTCAGTATTTATGGTCCTTGGTTGGATCATGAAAGAGTTTCATCACCCTATTGTTTTATCGACTTGAGGTTTTGACACCATGTACACTCAGTTCCTCCACCAAATCCCCTAGAATTGCCACAATGGCCTCCTTCAAGGGTTTGGACCCAAAATGGTGTAGCTTGTTGGAATACCGCAACACATCTAAACAACCTACAACTAGGCTGGACCAAATCGCTTGGCCCTCCAATGGATCATCAATGAAGTTGACAACTTCTTCTTCATACCCCATGTTGACATCCACGTGGTCTAGGATTGACCTCAACGGTGATGGGTTCACCTTGCATCCACCTTGGTTGCTCATGTGGAAACCCTACCGTGGAAACCCCATGCAAATAACTTATGGTCATGATTCGATATTAATCCAAGTTAAACGAATACTTACTTTAATTGCATTAAGGCAATGATCCTTATATATTAACTTGACTCTTTTGATGGAGAGCTTGGTTTCCAGATTAGAGAAAAGGATCCCCAGAATCTTAAGGTAGCCCAAGATTCAACAATTAAAATTGAGAAGAACATGACTATAGTTGGTAAAACAAATCAACCTAGTTCTTCAAGAGATGATACTATTAGAACTGAAGCAAGATCTAGGGTGGTAAATAACCCTAAGCTTGCAAATAATCCCATAACAACATTAAGATAAGCTATTAAATGTATGGAATCCAGTTTTACCCAACATAACATAGGCATGCAAAATAGATTGGTACAATTAGAAAGAGCTTAGCATCCTAATAGATATCCACCAAGGGGAAATGGTGGATAGGATAGATACAAAGGTCCTCAAAACCAGAATCAACGTTAAAGACTCAGATCCTTGAAATCCAAATAATAATAATAATGTTGTCGATCATGAGATTGTGATTTTGTTTAGACCAAGTGGAGAGTTTCATGATGAATAATCATGTCCAACAACCATACAGATTAGGGAGTCAAATAATGGAGCCCCAATGGAGTTTGATAACATTAATTATGTTGGGGAATGATATGGTTTGTAGTATAATAGGAAGAAAGGAAGGAACAAATACAAATCCAATTGAAGTCGAGACAATATTAGATGTTGGAGTACAAACGATGGAAGCTCCAAGTGTACTTACTAATCAAAATTCATCCATTAACAAGGCAACATCGGTGCGTGAATAAATCCATATACCCAAATTAAACCAAGAAACTGCTACAAGTATGATAAGGGAAAATCATTTTATAAGAGCTCCTTATCGACATCGAAATCATAAGAGAAAATATCTTAACCAATCAAAATATCAATGTCACTCAATATTGATGTATTTAGCATCAGACATGTACTTCCATGTGGGTTTGTGTCAGCACGTGGAAGTTGTCGTTGTAACCTCTCAGATAAATTTAGGAAGTTCACTTTATGAGTCATTAATTAAAGTGAAGGACTTTTTATAATTAATTGATATTAATTAAGTTAAATACCTAAGTTTTTGGCATTAGTAACTTAAGTGAGTTGATTAAGTCCTAACCGTCAGATCTAAAATGAACGAGACATTAGATCTCGATTGTTGATCAGTTTGGAGAAGACCTAGGGTTTTGGACTTAGGGTTAACCCAATGTAATACAACACAGTCTAAGTGAGAGGAAGAGATATAGTGATGGTACATAAAGAGTGAGTGAGCACTCAGGTGTGCAGGGGGCAACAAGGGAGATAACAACTAGGGGGTCTAGGCTATTTGCTACATCATTTGTATTTCCTCAAAAGGGCCATTATCCGAGGACAGGAGCCCTATTTTATTTAATAAAATCATCACAAATCTAGTTTTCCTGTGAAGGTTTTTACAGGGGTTGTTTACCCAAAATTTTTTGTTTGGTTTTTGTTTTATGCTTTCGCTAATGTTTCGTTGATAACCTAGCTGTGCAATTGTTTAATAAAGTGATTTTNNNNTGTTTCGTTGATAACCTAGCTGTGCAATTGTTTAATAAAGTGATTTTATTTGAAATAACTATGAGTGCTGGTATTAGAGATGAGACTTTGAGGAGACTCCGATTGAAGCTGCCAGCTAAAAAAGAAAAACCGTACAACGTACGACTGCCACTCTGCTGCATAGAAAATCCAAGTATGCAACAGTGAGACCATGAGTGGATTGAGCTGCGTAAGTGATTGAGGACCACATTGAGATTAGACTACTTAAGTGAAAGAACAGACAAATAGGAAGGGTCGTCGGGATGATTGGAGTTGAGGTAGCAGACGGTTGGCAGGTTCGACGGCAAGGAAATTTGCGCGGGAACAACAGAGGTCATGTTGAGTAAAAGGACACGCGTGGAGTGGTTAGCGTGAAATCCATGCATGCTGAGTGGAGTCAACAAAGATCATTGGTGGGGTTCACGAGCTCGGTGGTTGCTAGAGTCATCGTGCATGAATCAGGCGGGTGAGGGCTGTGGGAGGCCGCCGAAATTTGTTGCAATCACCGAAATCAAAGGTCACTGCAGCATATCCAACAGA
>CBVK0100441861.1:0-11269 GCA_900067695.1 Picea abies | reverse complement strand
TACACACTTTGAAGTAGTGGCAACACTATTTCTTGCCCAAAGAATTTGTTTTGTACACAAATCACCAGGGGCTATAGTTCATACACAACCAAGTGAAGTTAATGTATCTACATATGCTGAAATGAGTATATTTTTGTAGAAATTTTGTTTTGAGACATAGATCAAGAAATTCTAGTATGTAACACATGCATTGAGTAGAAGATGAATGTAGTTATTGACCATGTATCTATAGGTTGTTAGACTAGAAAGTGTGAAAGAGTTATATGCAACATATGAAATTTTTATAGTGGCATGGATGCCATAAGGAGACATGGAGAGAATATAGGACCACATATTTGGAATACTTCATTAAGGATGGTTTCTTGTTCAAGAATTGTCAATTGTGTAAACCAAAAGTTTCAATAAGAGAGAATTTAATTCTTGAATTGCATAATGGTGATTTAAGTAGTCATTTTTCCATTGATAAAACTACATCATTGGTGGAAGAAATGTATTATTGGTGAGGCATTGGAAAGGATGCGAAGAAAAAATGTTTTGTTCTCATATTTTTTGGTTGAAAAAAGGTAGTAGTCAGAACACTAAGTTGTATACACCATTGTGTGTATTGGAAGAACCACGGGAAGACATAAGCATCAATTTTGTTCTAGGTTTTGAGAAAAGAAAAAAGAGGTAATGACTCAATTTTGTTGTTGTTGATCATTTTACTAAGAGGTGAATTTTTATTCCTTGTAAGAAGACATCATATGCAACATATGTCATTGTTTTACTCTTTTAAGTGATTGTAAGGTTGCATGGTTCACCATAAACCATCACTTCAGATAGATATAGTAAATTTATTGTGGATTTGTAGAGGATTCTGTGGAATAAAATGCATTGAAATGTGGAGGTTTTTATTTAAACCTTGTCTATAAAAGAATGAAAAATCATTTCGTTAATTATATGAGGGGATTTCATAAATAGGTTTTTGTGTAACATGCCCAAACTCCTATTTGAGCCACATTAATACCATTGAGACTATGTTCATGTTGTACTTTCAAATTTTGTCCAGCTTGGCTCATATTTAGATAATTAACAACTTTGATACCATATAATAACTAGGGCTTGCATATTATATAGAAGTGTGAGCCTAATAACATGCATAATCATGCATAACAACATAGACATACATAAAAATAAACATACATAAACACAAAAATTAATCACATAAAAGACACATCGTAAACATCATAAGAAGGACATAACAATAAAACTTATGTTTTTTGTAATCACCAACTCACTGTAGACCTCAAACATTCCACCCAACCATAGATATTGTTGATCTATCTCTCTCAACAACAAGTCATCACCAAGTTAGGGATATGACTCCACTAGGGAAAATGCTACCTAAGCCAACTAGGTTTCACGGTTAGTATAGGTAAGTGTTTAGATCAAGGTAGAAAACAATGGCATCAATTCCAACTAGCAACTATCATTCCCTTCAAGGAAGTGTACCCTCTTCTTTTCACTGCAGTTCCTTGGGTTTTCCCACATCCCTTCCAAGTCTCCATCACAAGTTGTCGGAGAGGAGGTCTCAAAGTTGTGGCTCCAAGAACTCCAACTACACCAATGGAGTCTCTAGGAACCCTCTAGGTCTCACACATTGGGAAATCCTACTGACCCAATTCCCCTTCTAGGGCTCCATCCTTCCCCAAGGAAACCCAAGGAGAATTGATAACAAAATCCCACCTCAAATTAACAAGGTCTACCAGGATATAGTGTCTCAATAACTTTCTAGGCTTACACCCCACTCCAATTTTCACCATGTCTATGAATGATCCCCTTTCCATTAGAACATCAGGCTTATATATGCATGCCACCCTTTTGACAAGTGGCACTCAAATAACTACACTCCCACCACTTGGGAGCTCACATGGGAACTCGTCCCACCACTTTGGAAACTTAGGATAAAGTACATAAAGTTATGATTTAGGCTTATATCATGCCTTTATGACTTAAGAATATATCCTCATAAAGTGAATTTTTACTAAAATAAAGTTATGCCTTTGGCTTAGAAAACATTTCTTGGTTTCTCCCCATAAATTTTCCCTTTTGTGGAGTCCAAGCTCCCCATACTCTATTCATCTGACTTGGTCTACAAATGTGATGTATTTTATTAATGAGATTTCATGTACACTTACATATCTAGGCTCTTCGACCTTGATTTTTACAAGATCTCCACCCTAGAACATTTCAGGCACTCCAACCCAAATCACACCATCCAGGAAGTTGACTTAATCGATCATTCGCCCCATATAACTCTCCATTGATTGTATGGATGATTCAACTAAGAAGTCGACCAAAAATGTTGTTAGCTTAGATTGACCAAGGTGACATGTCATTCGACCTATTGTCTCACCAACCTATATAACCTCTATACATATAAAATATATAACTTGGAGGTGAAACTAGGGTATTACATTCCCCTCCCCCTTATTTTTTTGGTGTCTTTAGTGCATCATATACAAATGTACAATTAAAATTTCTCAAAATTTTCAAGAATCTGTGGGTACTCCTCCCACATGGTATACTCATTCTCCCACGTAGCATCTTCATGGCTGTAGTAGGTCAATTGAACCTTTACTAGGTTGATGGATTCATTAAAAAGCACCTTGATCTTCTTGTCAAATATGTACACTAGCTAGACTTCGAAGTTTCCCTCGTGCTCCAACTAAATCACAGTCCAATCAATTATGTGGTTAGGATCAAGCACATACTTTTTAAGAAATGACACATGAAATAATGTATGCACATGCATGTAGGAAAATCTAGCATGTATGTAACATGATTAATTCTTTCTAGAATCTAAAATGGCCCACAATAGTGTGTTTCCGATTTCAAGAAGCTTCCCAATTTCAATGAACTTTTCTTAGCTTTGACCTTCAAAAATACAAGATCACCCACTTGAAATTCTTTGTGTGTTCCTCCTTTGTCAGAGAAACTTTTTTTCATGGCATATGCAACCCTTAAGTTATGTTTTATTTTAACCATGTTCTCTTCCATTTCCTTGAGAATCTCTATCCCAAAAATCACTTTGTCGGATGGGTTGTCCCAAGTCACTGGCATATTGCATTTTTTTTCCATATAATGCTTCAAATGGGCTCATCTTCAAAAATTCCCTCTACCCATTATTATATGCAAATTCTACCAAATTAAGGTAGTTTTCCCACCTAGAAAGATTATCCATAACATACATCCTCAACATTTATTTAATCACCCGATCGATCCTTTTAGTCTTCCCATCTGACTATGGGTGATATGTTGTACTAAAATTTAAGTTTGTCTCAAATCCCTTAAATAATCCTTTCTAGAAATTTGAAGTGAATTTGGGGTCCCTGTCAGATACTATTTCCATAGGCATACCATGTATCATGGAAACCTCTTTCATGTATATTTCAACAATGTTGGTTGTCATATGTTGGTTTCTTTTGTTAACTTATCCAACACTACCATAATGAAATCATGTTGCTTCACTATTCTGGGCAACTTGGTAATAAAATATATTGTGATAATCTCCCATTTCCACTCAAGAATGGGAAACAATTGTAGTAATCTAGCTAGATGTCTATTATCATCTATATCAACACTGTATCAACACACACACAAACACACATATTACATAATAGTAATAATGTTAACAACAATAATCATTAATGGTTAATTAATGAAAGGGAAAGAGACATACATTTTCATCTCATAGCCGATCAATTCCTATATGTATACCGCCACGAGGGTCATCCTAATCATCTTATCTCATCATTCATAATTTTATTAAAGACTATCCTACATGTATTTCTGTTATTTGTCCCTTTTACAGTGGATGTTTTCTTAGCGGACGAACCTTGTTTGTCACATTGGTATCAGAGCCTTGTTTCTGATCGTGGCCCTTGGCCACTAGACTTTTAACTTAAATTTCGTTTCCATTGGAAACAAAACCATTGGCCTTTGGCCACACTAAAATTAGGCGGGTCTTTGATTAGCATTGGATTTTGGCCATTTAAAAAAAAATTGATTTCCACTGTAAAAATTTTAAGTCTAGAAGAAAAATGTTAGTTACTGCACATTCAAAGGAACACTGAGGAAAATAAAAATGAAAATTCGTTAAAAAAAATATCACTCTACTACAAGAAATTTGTTACTTAAACATTACTCTACTACAAGAAATTTATTACTTAAATATTTAGTATCACCTGCACCTACCACTGTGTGAAGTTGCACCAATCGTCATACACCATATCACCGAAAGCTACAACCATAAATAAAGGTCATAAAAAATTTCGTGACCCTATTATTGAAGGTGAGGTTGCCATTGTAAACACTCACACACAGTGTCTCTGGAATAGACTTAGAATCACCAAGAAAAAAGTCGCGACTGCTAGAAAACCAACACAACACATAATCATGTCCAATCTGATACCACCAGTCAAGCCACCATTCAAGGATCGGAAGGTTGTTGCTATAGAAATATAGGATCATGGAATTTTTTCAATCCACCAGTGCAACAATAAATATTAAAACAAAGGAATGTTTCCATTTTAAGTTGTGTCCATTCGAGGATAATATAAATGTTTGAGGAATAAGGGGAAGGAAATGCAGCATGTGCGCGCGCGCGCGCACACACACACACACACACACACACACACACACACACACACACATTACATAATAATAATAATGTTAACAACAATAATAATTAACAATTAATTAATGAAAGAGAAAGATACATACATTTTCATCTCGTGGTCAGCCAATGCCTGTATGTGTATTGCCACGAGGGTCATTGTAATCATCTTATCTCATTATTCATAATTTTATTAAATAGTATCGTACATGGATTTATGTTATTTGACCTTTTTACACTGGATGTTTTCTTAGTGGATGAACCTTGTTTTTCACATCAACCTTTACCTTCTGACATTCCATGCATCTAGCAATATAATCAACTACATCTTTCTTCATACCTATCCAAAAGTATTGGATTCTTACAACTACAATTGCCTCATGGTACGCTAGATGTCCAACATAGCCTACATTATGTTGGTTGCTCAAACAAATACTCTAGACCACTGTGATTTGTCCTCAACTAAAACATTTTACCCATGAGAAAATTCCTCCACATATTTAATGCATGAGCTATGGTTGCCAATTATAATGTGTTGCATAGTTCCTTTCTTTCTCTTTCAACTTCCTTGACTCATAACATACCATATGTCCATTTTGTGTAAGGAATCCACCAAGCCCTTCCTTGCATGCATCAATGCACACTACGAAATCCTCCTCAAGATTAGTAATCTTCAAGATTATTTCACTTGTCAATAATTCCTTCAAACTTTGAAAGATTTCTTCACATTTGGAAGTCTAGTAGAATTCCACAAACTTCTTTTGCAAAGAAGTGGTTGTGTATGCAATCCTGGAGAATCTTGTAATGAATTTCTTGTAGTAACCAACCAACCCTTAAAAGATCTAACCTCTAATATGTTCTTTGGTGCTGACCATTCTCTGATAGCATTAATATTTTCTAGATCCACTTCCATGCCCTCCTTTGAGATAATGTGTCCCAAATAGTGGATTCTCTTATGATAAAATGAACACTTTCTCAATTTGGCATACAACTAATTCTACCTCTATACTTATAGCACTAATCTCAAGTGTTGCTCATGTTCTTACTCTGACTTTGAGTAAATAAGAATTTCATCCAAGAAGACAGTCACAAACTTGTCTAGATATTTTATGAACACTCCATTCATCAGACATGTGAAGACAACTGGTGCATTTGACAACCCAAATGGCACCGCTACAAATTCATAATCGCCATATCTTGTTTGAAATGTTGTCTTGTTGATATATTCTTCTCTGATTATCACCAAACGGTATATTAACCTTGGGCCAATCTTGGAAAATATCCTTTCCCCTTTTAGTTGGTCAAAGAGATCATCAATAATTGGAAAAGGATATTTATTCGTTATAGTGGCTTTATTCTTATTGACAAAGAGTACTAGGGAACCACAAGGTGAAACACTTGGGTGTAGGTACCCCTTATTCAATATTCTAGTTTCATTTAACTCTTTCATCTCTAATGTTCTCATTATGTAGGGATTCTTGGACACTAGGGAAGCCCCATGTATCAAATCAATAGAGAAATCAATGTATCTCTTTGGTGGAAAACCTAGTATCTCGTTGAACACATCCTCGTACTCCTTTAGGATTGCATAGTATTTTGTACTTGGAACTTTATCCTTGGTTGCTTCCTCCAAATGTGTTGCATAAATTTGGCACCCTTTCCTAAATATTATTTCTAGTTACAAGGCTAAAACCTCTCTGATGGATATAGGTCTTGGAATCCATTGAAATTTCCTTTGATATTCTTCCTCATTAAGACACGTGAATGCCTTGTTGTATAAATCTAAACAAGATGATGCTTGTCCAACTAATCCATACCAATCAAGAAAGCAAATGAACCCAAAGGTTTGATGTTAAAATTTTACTTTCATGTGTTGACTCCCTTCATGTCCATTGGACAATATTTAACTAGCTCATTGATCCTTCTCTTGGTTCTAGTGGATAATTGCACTAACCAAGACTTCTCATGTTTGCATCTCTTCAATTTGAATCTCTCAACCAAATTAGGATCTATATAACTATTTCTAGTTCCAGAATAAATTAGAATGGCTATGGATTGATTATAAATCTTACCTTCTACTTCAATCATGTGATATTGATATTCTTCTTGCCTATTTTCCAAGGATGCATATTTCCTTGTCATGCTTCTCCCCATGTCTTCCATTATATCAACCTCTTGAATGTTGTGAACAACCATCATTCTCTCTCCCTTGTGAGGAAAATCCTTGTACATGTGATCTCCTTCACAACCCCAATAGTTAATGGGTTGTTGTATTGCTTTTTTTCGAAAACAATCTGACATCTTTGGCTCACTTGGTGTCAGATTCCCTTGTTGGTATGCTCAAGGGGTGTTCCTAAAGAATGATGGTTTGAATCCCTTCTTCCCTTTTTCCATATTACCATTCTTCTTATCATCCCAAGCCTTTTGTATACCCTACCTCCCCTTGTTTTTCTCATACAAATACTTATCTTTTTTTATGGCTTCTTCTAGGGTCATGGGTTCATCAAACTAAATTTTATCAATGTAGAATGAGGGTAGTCCACTCAATAATGTCTGAATTTTCACCTTATCATCTTTGATGAAACCCACATACATTAAAATCTCTAAGAATTTCTTCACATACTCCTCCATGGTCATTTTTCCAAGATTGAGATAAACAAATTCTTGCATTTTCTTGTCATAATAGTTCCTTGACAAGTATTGTTGCTTGAAGTAATTCTTGAAATGCTTCCAATACATGTTTTTTTCATTAATATGCTTGACCTACTTTAGATGGTCCCACCACATGGAAGCCTTCCCCTGAAGATGGCAAATTTCAATTCTTGCTTCAAGGTTTCATGAGTAATTATGCAACTAAAAATAATTTATCATGCCCAACAATCAAGCTATACCATCTTCACCTTTCCTATGCTCTCCACCAAATGTAGGTGGCTTGAGCTTCCTGAGTTATCCTTGAAAAAAATCTAACTGAGACCTTTTCCTTTGATTCCTAATAAGGGACAAACTTGGATTACTCTTTGACTCTAAGAATGCATGGGCTCTTCTATATAAATGTCTTGGTGAATGATCATGCTTACTAGCACTTCTTGAGTTCCTAGAACCTCTGTAATCCTCCATATTTTCATGAAACTTGCAATCTGTTGCATGTTCTTCACTCACTACATGTCTTGCATTGGACTCTTTATGCATTTTCCTATACAAATTATTTAGTCTTTCTAGCAGTTAAGTGTTAATTTAGTTGTGTTCCTCCTAAGCTCTTATGATCCTTTCATTGTCTACTCTATTAATTTTCACTTCCATCTTCAAACTCTTGATGGTTTCAACTAGATCTAATGGCTCCACCCTACTTCTATGCCCATTTGATTATATTTCATCATTTCCTAAACTGATATTCAGACCTTTGACTTCTTCCTCATGGTTGTAATCTCCCCATGCATCTTCCATATCCATAGTCCTCAATTTGAACCTACTCTATTTTACCTATATCATTAGTTCTGCAAAATGTGCATGCAACAAAATTATCTTAGATAGGAAATAATTTGGAAATTCTAGAGAAATATGCATATTTTCTTCTTTTTAAGGCCACTAGTCACCTTCTTTTGATTTCTTGAGATCTTATGTTGCTCAAATCCAAATTATGATCACATGGATTGATTATACACTTACATATCTTTCCAATGACTACTCTCTTGCTCAATTTTGAGCTCTAAGCATAAATTTATGGCCTTTTGAAGTTTCCATCTCTACTCAATTGTGTCCTCTCACTTGTGCAATATGACTAAGAGGTAATCTTTTGCTACCTATATCCAAAAAACTAGCGATATCCAAGAAAATGTTTGTATAGGAAATAGATAAAATCCAAGATTGTGAGCACACAAAACCCGTTAGATTTGTGATTTGATGTTTCAGTCAAATTCTACAAAAACTTGGAATGGTTGACTTTGTCCTTTTTGTACTTTTTCCAAGCTTGGAATTTTTAGCAAAAAATGTTATCTCCCAAATGGAGAAGATTTGGAAATTTTTTGTTGAGATAAAGTAGTATGACTTGTCGACAAGGTAAAATGTTGAGTAATATAATTTTTTCAGATTGGTGATATGGGGTACCTTTTCCTCCTTTGAAGATCTAAAAAATCCCTAAAAAGTCTCTCAAAATAATGGATTTTGGCATGTTTCTGCATCCCCATTCCAAACCCCTTGTAATATTTCCAAATGCTACACTGGGTATTTTCAGGTTTTCTTCCTTAACTCACTATAAAAATATCACTAGCAACAAGACCTTGGTTAAGGAGTTCCATCATGTTCTTAAAAGAACCCTAATTTTCCATTTCAAGAAATCTAGAGAAAAATTGGCAAATGGCCCTCACCGACACTCATGTAGTCCTCGTCATTGTGGACATACCCATGAAATTTCATCTAAATCTAATATTTTTTTCTCCTATTATTGAAAAAAATATTTTGGCTCCATAATTTTTTAAAATAACCTCATTTTGTTGACATGGTTCTCCTCTTGATTTATGAAGAACATCGATGAAGTAATCCATCTTTTCAATCCTTAGATACATGCTCTCCTCTAAACCATCTTTCTAGTGTCTATACTTTTTGGAGGTTGTATTTGACTGGTCGATTAGGTTAGGTAGTCAACTAAGCCAGTCAAAAAACGTAGCATGTTAGACGACTATAGAGACAAGTCGACTAAGCAGTTGAGTTGGTCAACCATCACGTAAGATCGACCAATATAATATGCCAGTTGACTAAGTATTATATTCATTCAACCATTGATTTATATCAACTAATATTATGATATGTCAATCGAGTGTAGATAAGAGTCAACTAAGTAGTCGAGTCAATCTATTGTCAAGTTGGATCAACCAATCTAATATGTCAATCGAATGTCGAGTTGGATCAACCAATATAATATGCCAATCGACTGTAGAGACAAGTTGGCTAAGTAGTCGAGTTAGTCGACCATAGAGTTTGATTGACCAATATAATATGTTAGTCAACTGTAGAGATGAGTCAACTATGTAGTCGAGTTAGTCAACCATTGGGTTGGATCGACCAATGTAATATGTTTGTCAACTGTAAAGACAAATAAACTAAGTAGTTGACTCGATCGACCATTAACAAGGTAACTTGTCTATTAAATATCCCAAGGTGAAAATTTATCATGATTGATGATCCAAATTCATTTTGACCCTATAGGTTCTCAATCGAGAACAAAAATATTTGCGCCTAAAACAAATTTCGAGATGACACATGTCCCACCATTTCTCAACTTGGTTTCCCCTCCACTATGAACTCTATCATGTCGCTACCATAAAAATACCAAATTCAGCCTTCCAAACCAAACTTAACTCTGTGATTATCAATTCGATTTGATTAATCATCCCCTCAATCATTATGAACACAAATTCGACTTGAATTGCTTGGAAATTTGGGATTTTTTCCCAATTCCCCCAAATTCTTCACAGTCGACTCTAAAAACACTTAATTCAGCCAAATAATTATGCCTTTGTAACTCACTTGTTACCAAATTCGACCACATCTCAACAATTCCAAACCCACAATTTCTCAATTACATTCTTTACACATATTTTTCCCTATAAACCTTTGTCGAACACTTTGTTTGCAATTGTAATTTTTCCAGTCACTCGAACTAATGTTTGGCCCATGCAACCCCAGTGTTGTAACTATATCTCTAATACCAATTTGTAATGTGCTTAGACTCCTATCTTAGTTATATTACTGCCATTCCAACTATGTTCTTTCTATACTTTCAAATTTCATCCAACCTAGATTATATTTCCATAATTAACAACTCTGATACCATATTATAATTATTCCCTACATAAGATACATATATTCAATCCTAATAACATGCACAACCATGCATAACGACATAAACATATAAAAATATAAATATGCATAGAAAGATAAATTAAGCACATAAAAGACATACAATAAACATCATAAAAACACCATAAAAAGAATATTAATATTTTATGTAATCACCAACTAGCTGCAAACCTCAAACATTACACCCAACCATGGACACTACTATTCTAGATCTCTCAATAGGAGGTCACCCCCGAGATGGGGCTATGAATCCACCAGGGAAAAATATACCTAATCCAACTAGGTCTCACAATAATTATAGGTAAGTGTCTATACCAAGGTAACAAACTCTAAAAACAATTCCAACAAACAACTCTCATTCCTTTAAACCTACACAACCCAAGGAAGTGCACCCCTTCTCTATACCACAATCCTTCAAGTTGTCCCACTTCCCTTCTAGGGATCTAACACAAGTCAAGTAGGAAGTCTCAGAGTTGTATCTTTAGGAAATCCCACTATACCAATGGAGTCTTCAGGCACCCTCTAAGCCTCACCCACTCAATCCTACCCACTCAATTCCCCCTCCAGGGATTTATCCTTCCCCTAGGAAACCCAAGGTGAATTGAAAATAGAATCCTACCTCAGATTCACAAGGTTTATCAGGATACAAGGTTTCAGTAACTCTCCAGGCTCAAACCCCACTCTAGTTTTCACCATGACCAAGAATGAACCCGTTTCCATTAGAAAATAAAGCTTCTATATGCATTGTTAGGAACC
>CBVK0100441828.1:0-13574 GCA_900067695.1 Picea abies | reverse complement strand
CAAAATTTCACCCTAGGGTTTAACTCCCTCTATCACTTCAGAATTAAGGCTTTTCGTTTTAGGTATTTTAGATCTAATGGGTTTGGTTATATATATAAGTGTTTTGCATGTGATGCAAAGGGACCACTTATTGCATCGGATCCCAAATGCACTCGACCCTCTGCCTTATTTATTTTTATTTTTTTAAATAGTTTCTGATTTGATGTTTTTTTTTAAATGTTTTCCGCTTTTCCAGTACGCCTTCTCGACAGAAATGCACAGGTGCGCTTATGTATAGGGAACGCACCAATTAAGACAAATCTAATTTAAAAAAATTAAAAAATATGGTGCATAAAAAAATATCGTCGATGTTCTCATCTAAACAACACAGAAAATGTTGTCACGTAATTTTTAAAATTTTTCTTCTCATCAGTATGTAACTTTCCTATTGTATTTTTTTTTATGAATGCTTAATTTTTTTGCTATGTTTTTGTTTTCTATTGTAGTCATTGTGATGTCTTCTATATACATCACATTGTTGTAATTCACAATGCTTAAAAAAACAAATTAAATTGTTTGATGTGTGTTGTTGTATGGAATGCAGTTGTGTATTTTATGTAATAAACACAATGATGCTTTGTATATAAAAAGTGCACCAGTTACAATGATTTTTTTTCGTTGAACATTATGGATTTATTTATAAAATATATTTAAGAATTTATGTATTGAATGGGACAAGTTGTATATTGATAAAAATATCAGTGAGAAGAGTTCAAATAATAAAAGTTTTGTTCAACACAATGATGACACATACGGAAAAACAAAAAAAGGCAGGTTCTTTGTAAATTCTATACAAAATTATTATGGTTGAACAATATGTAAGTTTAACGAATATGTATTTTTTAGTGTGCATCATGCACGACCACAAAATGAGGAATATTGATAACATTATTTATGATCTAAGTGCAGAAGAGTGTAAAATCTTGATGGAAAAAATGAAGAGGGATGAATCAGGTGAATGAAAAAATATTATTCAATATGATTTTTATTTAAATTTTCATTCATAATATGCTTTGGAATATTATATGACATGTTTCAAACAATCTATTAATTCACATATGTTTAATGTTCTATAGGCACCAACAACGAGGGAACACAATGTCATCATAACAAAACAAAATTAATTAATATAGAAGATGTAAATGATGTATAATTGGTCCTTAGCTCATCTAGAGTGGTGTTGGAGATTAAT
Organism: Picea abies; assembly: GCA_900067695.1. Lineage (NCBI taxonomy): Eukaryota > Viridiplantae > Streptophyta > Pinopsida > Pinales > Pinaceae > Picea > Picea abies. The sequence goes on along the minus strand of CBVK0100441828.1, from coordinate 12,343 downwards.
CAAAAGAGGAATTTTTTTTTACAGAAGTATGATGGATATAGTGTAACAAATGTATAGACGTAGTTTCCACTTACAATATAAAAAACAATCCAATGATTCCAAGAACTAGGTTGTATTTAAACTACATGAAGCATTTCCAAGGCAATGGTCAATGAGACATGTCAGACTTGCATTAGAAAAAACATACAACAACAAAAATGAATCATTCAAAAAGTAATATTCCTAAAAACACATTTTAGGAATATATATTACAAAGTATTCATTTATTAATGTATAAATTTTGTGATATTTAGTTTTGATATATCAATATAAAATACTTTATTGTCATGTTATTTTTTTCAAGAAAATTATGAAAATCCCAGAGGACGAATGAGATGATATCTGAAATATGCTAGTAGGGATGTCCAAAAAGGTGTAAAAGGAGATGGTCAAATAATTAGACATAATTGCATCTCTGGAGGAGCTATCTCAACAACAACGTGCTTCAAATGTATGTAATCATTGAATTTTTCTATTAGGTACAAATAATTAATTATGGATTAAATATTAATTTTCAAATATTCTCTTACAGAAAATAAAAGAAATTGGAACTCATTCTGCACAAAAAATTGGACGACAAGGAAGAAAAGGGTTGATATCAAAGTTTCTGAGTAATTTTTATTTCCTTATAACAACTTAAGGTTTTTCTTTTTGTATATTTAAAGTTGTTTTACAACAACCATCCTTGAATGCCTTCAAACAGGTGCTAACATACAAAGAAGAGCCATCAAAAAAATTGATTGACATTGGGTTAATTAAGGGTTGTGAGTATATGTTGGCATATCAAAAATTAATTGTCTAATTTCTAAGTATAAGATATGTTGTTTTACTTCCATCATTTTATAATTAATGAAACAAAAATAATACTTTTTATTAAATCTATGATTTATTATGGGATATAAAACTTGCAGGAAACAAAGTATGGAAGTGAGCCAACAGAAGAATTGTTGAAACAAAGCATGAGATTTGATTTTGAACATATGTGTATGATTCATGAGTCACTTATTTCTTTGGAGGTATGCCACTTTTCAATTTACATTCATGTATATTATTTATTTCAAATTTCATTATTCTCACCAATGTAGATAGACTTATTACAATTTATTTTTATGTTTGTAAATGAAACTTAAAGAAGAACAAAACAATCGAGATAATCAACCAAACATTCAATAAAATAATCCAAGGCATGGAAGTAGCTTGAGCACTAACAATAGTTCCAGTGAAGAATGTTGATCAATATATTTGGATATCAATGCAAGTTGCAATTGTGTTTTTTTGAAATAATTTTCTATGAAAATCAAACATTTTTGTTTAATGTAATGGACATAATGTCTCAATTGAAAGACAAGGGATTACCGATAAGTGTCTCATTTTGTATGACAAAGACCCTCTTATTCATATAATAAAATATGTTTTAATTGATTCTATTGTGTTGTCCAATGTCGCTGTGAAATGTTACATTGCTAATTAAATATATGGATGACTAAATATTATAATGAAGAGATCTTATGATATAACAAATTAATCCAAACATCATATCCAAATTCACTAATCAAACTATAAGATATATGTAATTATTTTGATAAATAATGGAATTAAAAAATAACAATAATTGCACTATCACAGGTTGGTGTTTCTTGGTGTATTTTTATTATTAATCTCATCGACGTGTTTAATATTAAAACTCACTGATGTATTTCATATGAAATTCACACCGATTCTTTTATGTAATCAATTAACACTAGTTTCAATATTAATTTAATACCACAAAATTATGTTAATTTTTTTTTTTCCATTGGTGCATTAATCCTATACGAAACATCAGTGTGTATGTATTATTGATACACATCGGTGCTATTGTGTTATTGATAAGCACTGAGACTTATTTTTTATTGAAAAGCACCAGTGCTAGCACTGGAGCGTTTTTCCCTGTAACGCACCAATGCATATTATTTTATACAACATCAGTGCCTTCTTAATAATAACGCATCGACGTGTTCTATGTAGAAAACCCCAATGCTTAATTATTTGTAACTCTTCTGGTTCATTTTGATGTTAAAGCCCCAATGCTTATAATACAAATGCCCTAGTTCTTAAATATTTTACTGCCCTGTTTCTTTCATATTTTATTGCCCCAGTTCTTGAAGTTAAGTGCACGACACCGATGTTGTAGGTGTATGTACGCACCTGTGCTCGTGACTTATACAAATGCACTGATTTGGAAACATTCGCTAACACCTTCGTCCACCCAGATGTTTTTAGTTATAATCAATTTCCATTATAGTATCCGCAAAAACATCCACTATCAATAACAAATGTTGTAGTGGAGGTTTTTTTGACAATTTTTGCCAATTTTGTAACATTAGAAACCTCCACTAAAAGGTCTTTTCTCTGACAATTTTTGCCAATTTTGTAATATTAGAAACCTCCACTAAAAGGTCTTTTCTTTGACAATTTTTGCCAATTTTTGATTGATCAAATTGTTAAGTTTCAATTTGCACATATCAAGTTTGATGGTTTCTATAGTACAAGTAAACATTATAGTTGTGACAACAATCTTTAAATTGTTCTATTACTTATAGGTATACTTGGTTGCATGTAAGTACTATTGATATAAATGATTATTGCACTTGTTTGCAAAATGAACTAACATCTCCTCTAGGAGATATTTCTTGTTTTTCTCCTAGGAAGGTCACCTTGGTAATCCTATGATGACTACTATGATGACTACCATCCTTGTTACCATAGCTATGTTCTTATGAAAATACTATTAGAAATACTTTTTCTCTTGTTTTTCTTGTTCTGGGTAGGTCAAAGGCGATAGCTCTAAGAAGGAGCTAGAGTGACAGTTGCAAACATGGAACAGATGACTCCCTCAAGCGTGAGGCAAGTGATCTCACCAAGTACCAATTCTAAAGGAAGTGTGTAAAGTAAAAGAAGTTTTGGGCATCGTTCACTCATATGTGTGTGGACCAATGTCAATATCCTCACTAAGAGGAAGAGTACAACTCAGTTTATTTCAAGACATTCTACATAGAGGTTGGGATTAGGAGGGATTTAATTGTCCCACATAATCCTCAACATAATGGTGTGGCAAAAATAAAGAACTGATTTATTGAAGAATATTTTAAGACAATGATGAATGACCATAATCTATCCATGTTTTTATGGGGAGAATCATCTATGATAGACGTATATGTTCAGAATAGAAGTCATCATCATATATTGAAGAACATGACTCCAGAAGAATATTTCTCCGTAAAGAATCCAAATGTTGAACACTTGATGATATTTGGTTGTCCTATCTATATTCATTTTCCCAAGAACAAAAAGAAATAATTTGGAACCTTCGGGAAAGAAGGACATATTTGTTGGATATACTGAGTCATCAAAAGCTTATAGAATCTATGTTCCAGGTCAACATAAGGTTGAAATTAGCAGAGATGTGACTTTTGATGAAAATATTTCCTTCAGGAAATCTATAAAATATTCCATGGATTCTAACCATGAAGAAGAATATGAAGGTCCCAAGGAAGAAATTGCATGTTCTCCAAAACATCTCAATACAGAACCTTCCACCTTTAAAGAAGCAATCAAGAAGAAAGAATGAAAGGAAGCTATGATATCAGTCCATCATGAAAAATTATGTATGGGAAATCATGCCTAGACCTAAAGGAAAGTCTCTAGTCACTTCAAAATGGGTTTACAAGATAAATCATGCAACAGATGGGAGTATTGATAAATACAAGGCAAGATTTGTGGCTAGAGGGTTCTCCCAATAGGAGGGAGAATACTATGATAAGATGCTTGTTGCAGTTCAGATACACCTCGATTAGAGACATCATATCTCTTGAAGCATCCATGGATTAGAGTTTACATCAAATGGATGTAAATACCGCTTTTCTCAATGGAGTAATTGAGGAAGAAGTATACATAGATCAACCTCAAGGTTTTGAGGTACACCCGAGAGAAACTCATGTATGTAGATTAAAGAAGGCCTTATATGGACTCAAGAAAGATCTAAGATCTTGGTATGTCTGAATTCACAGTTACTTGATGAGACTTGTATTTTCCAAGAGCTATGCTGATCCAAACCTTTATTACAAGGTTGTGAATGATGCACCTGTGATCCTGCTACTATATGTTGATGATTTTTTTATGACTGGTGCAGAGCCTCTCATTATTCAATGTAAGAGGGATTTAGCCTATAAATTCGATATGAAGGACCTTTGTCTCATGCATTATTATTTGGGATTAGAAGTATGGAAGAAGCGTGGTGAAATATTCTTGGGGTAAGGGAAGTATGTTGTAAATATCCTTCAGAAGTTTCAGATGATGGATTGAAAATCCATCGAAAGTCCCATGTTGACAGATCTAAAGAGGTGGAGAGAATTTCAGTAGACTCATCCATGTACAGGTAGTTGATTGTCTCATTGATGTATTTGGTTAATACCCAATCAAACATTTTCTTTATTGTGAACGCATTGAGCCAGTTCCAGGTGGAACCTAGACATGAGCATTGGATAGTTGCAAAGCACATTTTGAGATATATTCATGGGACACTAAATCATGGTTTGAGATATGCCTCAAATAGTGACATACAACTACATGGATTTACTGATTTAGATTGGGCAAGGAATGTAGATGACAGAAATAGTACTTCTGGTATATTTTTCAATTTGGGCTTTTCTATGATATCATGGGCTAACAAGAAACATAATTCTATTGCAATCAACACTGCAGAAGCAGAGTATATTGCAACTTGTGATGCTTTTACATAAGAAATATGACTTGGTAAGATGATTTATGGACTATTTGATCAGGTGTTGGATTCGACTGTGATATATTGTGATAACTAGAGATGTGTGAAGCTTTAAGAGAACCCCATTTTCCATGAAAATTTGAAGCACATTGAGATCAAGTACAATTTTATCCATGGTAAAGTCTAGAAGGGAGAAGTGATTCTCCATTACATCTCTACTGATGAGTAAACAACTGATATTTTGACAAAACTTTTGTCCAAGATAAAGTTTTCATACTTGAGGGACAAGCTGGGACTTGTGGAGATACCCTCCCTTGGTTTAAAAGGAGGAGATGACTTCCTCGGTTGGGAGGGAGTGGTTATATATGGAATCATGGATAGTCAGTGTGCTGGTGGACAGAAATTATCCAAGTGGAGAATGGTCCGGGAAGAACATATTGTTGATGGACTGACAGTCTCCCTGTGGAGAATGGTCCAAGTTGAAAAATTGCTAATGTACCATGGACACCTATTCTCCTGGGGAATTTCATGAACAGGTAGAATGGTGAAGGATAGCTATTCTCCTGGGGATTTTCCTAGATAGGTAGAATGGTTCCTCTCCCTGAGTTCACAAGAGTGACCAGTGTGGGGAGATTGGTGTAGGAGAAATATTTTCCCTGAGTTCATAGTAGTGGCCAAAGGGGGAAAATGGTCCAGAAAAATCATTATTCCTAAGTTCACAATAGTGACCAGAGTGGGAAGAATGTTCCTTGTATCTCATGGTGTGGCTTTCAACATCTGGGAGGAATGACATTCTTCTAAGACGTATATTCAGATTGGAAGAATGGTCCTTGTAGCCCATGGCGTGGCTTTCAACCTCTGTTGGGAAAATCATTCTTCCTGTGTCACAGGTAGTGACCATGATAGGAAGAATGGTCCCTATATCAATTTGTTGAGTGATTATGCGAGAAAATCCATTGAGTGTGCCAAGTCCAACACATGAATTATTCATCATCATGCCTGATTACTCAGATGGAGTATGGCCTCAAGAGATGATGCAAATGATGGTATGATTTTATGCTAGGAGACTACGTGTCTCTGAATAGTAGCTATGTGTTATTGTGGTGGATGTGTTCCACTGGAAGTGATTGTGTGTCACTATAAAGTAGTTATGTGCTAATAGGAGTGGCTGTGTACCACACGATAACAATTGTGTACTATTATGGATCAACATTGTTGGGATATATTGGATGACATTGTAGTAACTATGTGCTACTACTTGATTTCCATGAATATTACCAGAAGTTTTGGAGGTGATTTCCATCTAGATGGATAGTGATGATGATTCTCATCACTTGACCTGTGTGATCATGAGGTAACATTTGTGGCTATGATGATGCTACCCATAGAATGGTTTGCAATACTATGTGATACTTGCCCATACCATGTGAAATGGATGGATGTGTTTGAGACCATTACAATTAATACCTCCCTAGCTAGGAGGGAGTGTTGATATTATGGTAGTTGCAGGAGGTATTAACCTCCATGTGTAAGATTTGACTATAATAGAATATTCTAGAAGCAGGAGAAACCCTAAGAAGATGTGTAAAAACCCCAGAAGATAAGTCGACTCAATAGAATAAATAATACCAATGTATTATCTTCCAGAAAAACAAGTCGGCCCAGACATGTGACAAGAACCACTATAAATAGGAGGTGCTCTAGCTCATTTTTACATACTTCACTCACTCTCTCAAGTATAACGCAAGTCTGGAGCTACAACTTCAATAAAGGAAGGTGCATTTTCTGGGGTGATTCTTGGTCTCTCTCTCTAGTGCTATCCAGGCTAAGATATGTGCCCTACCCTCTAGTATCTCTTGGTGGTATTCTTGGTGACTTCTTGGTGGTATTTTGATATTCTTGATGGTATTCTTGGTGGTAGCCTAAGAAGTGCAATTGCAACTACTACAGTTGAGTTTTATTCTTGTTATGTGGTTGTGGAGACTCTCTCTCTTGTGCGCTAACCTTGGAGGAGGTGTGCTCTCCTTTTTATTGTGTTGTTGCTGTAGTTGGATGGTGTTTTCTAGTTCCATATCATGCTACTACTACAACTGGGGTTTACTTTTTGGTTCTAGGGTGGCTTTCCAGAATAATTATATCTTGTAAAGGTTAAGGTGCTCAGGGGTGATTGCATGCCTATGGTTGGGTGACAATAGGGATATTGTCTATGGTAAAATGAGCACATCGAATATTTTAATATTTTCTACTATAGTTTGATTAACTATATAATGTTTCCTAAGGGAAAAAAAAGGCCATTGGAATCTTCTTGAAAATCCAAGAAAAAATGGCATTATTTATTATGTTGTTTGAGTATCCTATCTTCAAATAAAAGCATGAATGACGAATTCTAACATGCATTTTACAATATTAAGGAGGTGATCATAAATTCCAAAGAGAAATAAAAATGATAGTTTAGTATACCAAGTGAGGGACACATCATGGATGATAGGACATCTACACATAAACAAGAAATCTTTTATTTTCATGGTACTCTTGCTTCAATCCAACTCTAAATACATCCCAACCACCTTGAGGTTCCTTTCTCTTCAATTATTTTGCGGCCTCAGGTGGTCACAACATGATGAGTTGTTTTTCCAAAAAAAAATTGATTCCCAAAAATAGTTTCCTACATTAACATCATACATAGATCTGGGTTTAACATGGAAATAATCATATATATTAGTACATATACCGATATGATATATTGAACATTATATATGTTTATATATACTAAATGGTATATATGTCAGTATATATACCAATCAGTATATGTGTCATTATATGTACCATTATATATATCGACTAGTATATATACCAGTATATATGTCGATATATGTAGGTCACTGTATACATCGGTATATATATCAGTATATATAGAAATCAATATATATTTTGGTATATATATTGACCCATGTAGATATCGGTATATATACTAGTATATATACTGATCGATATATGTACCGCAAACGCTATCCACCTGGATGAAAATTCATTAAGACTTTGTTAGTCGGTTCATGTCAACCATGTCATCGATCATACACATACACAAATCAACCATTCCCATTGACCATGCCATCACCCATCTATCAACCATGCCTATGTGCCATGCCATTGTCGTGAATGTCCATCACAAACTACCATGACATGCACCCATGGAATCCATTAATGCATACAACTTGAAATTTGAACTCGATAAAGAGGTGGGATTGAAATTTAAAATTGGTAAATAGGCATGATTGAATTGAGTGAACACTTATGTTTAAAGATTACATGTCTCTAGAGAAAGTGTGTTTGGTGATTGGGAATTCTCTCCTTGGCGAATCGACAATTGGTATCTCTCTTTGGTGCTAGATCGATCAACATCAACTGGAACTAGATATAGATCTGCGGTATCCACTTTTGGCCTAAATGCTATGAAAAATTTTAGTATTAAGTTTCACATATTTCCCAAATGTATATTAAGAGAGGAATGTAATGTATATTTTCTTGGCCAAATAGGTTGCAAAATGGCTTCACCTTGTTGATGAATTTCTTATCACATTCATTCATAAAGGGGGTTTTAATATTGTCAAAAATAGAGTCAATATACTGTAGATATTGGGGGTGGGGATATCAAGTATGGGGGGCTTTATAGGTATTGGTGGGTATAAAAACATGAATCTAGTAAATTAGGGTAATCTAGTAAAAATATGGTTTTACCAAATTATTAGAAATATGTATTGAGAGGGGGGTTCAACAAAAGGATTTTGGGAGGTATTTATCAATATCTAGTGAAATTAAAGGTATTCTTTAATAATATCCCATGGACTCACACAATATGGTCACAGGTTCACTAAGTGGAGATGCCATGATAGTTTATTTATCCCAGTAAACATCATGAGAAATGTTAACAAATCATCTTTATTTAGACCAAATTTTCTATTTTGAAAGTTTTTTTTTTTTTTTGCATGCTAATTATGTGTAGTATTCTTTTGTTTTTCAAATTTTAACTGTGTACTTCAATTATAAATACTAATCAATCCAATACTCTATTATGTGTCATATTGAAAACCCTTAGTCTCATATTATATTTATGCAATTACTTTTGTAGTCTCATATTATATTTATGCAATTACTTTTGTAATGATTATAGTATCATAGGTTCTTGAAACATCAATAAATTATTTCATAAGTCATGTAGTTTTTCACTAAAAATAATGTTGAAGACATTCATATTCTCACAAACACAACATGATGAATAGGATTTTTACACAGTGGGAGCTTTGGTGTCACAATAGATAAGTTCCACATGCTTAACAATTTCTTTGATTGTTTTATGTTTGTATGAATCTAATAGTTACCACTCCACCATTTTCTTTAGCACATTTGTCATGTAGACAAACCTTTGTATAGAAAGAAAATTTTCCACTATTTGGATTCCAATGGGGTTAAAGAATTTTGTTGGGTTTGGTATAGTAAAACCAAAATCACATATAAATAGCACAACCACATAATTAAAGGTGGTTTATATATGTCGATCAATTCCATTTTCCACTTTTTAAAACTAAAGATGTTGATCAATGCACATCAAACACCTTTATTTATGTGGCTGTGCTAGTATATAACATTGTGACGTGAATATGTTGTTTTCAATATTCTATTACATTGCAACATGATGAGGTTTACTTCAATTTTATTGTAGATCATAACATTCAGAAGTACAATTCAAGATTATGTAACGTTGCAATATTAAGAGGTTGACTTCAAAAATTTGTCACATTGTGACATTATGGGTGATCACAATATTATATTACATTGCAATATTAAGAGGTTGACTTTAATAATAAGTCATATTACGACAAGTGGTAAGAGGTTGATAATATGGTAATGTCACATTGCAATTTTCAACTCGGTTGACTCATGTTGAATTGCAATCTTCCTGAAGGGTTATGTTGCATTGTAATGTGCCTCAAGGGTTTTGTTGGATTGCAACATTTCTCAATGGTTATGCCACTTTGTGATGTTAATATTGGTTAATATAAGTCAAATTACTACATTCCTCAATGGATATGTCATATTATGACATTGATCAAGGGTTATGTCACATTGTGACATTCCTCAATGATTATGTCTCTTATTATATATCTATTTAACATAAATGAGTCTTGGCATTGACTTGCAAGTGTATTTTCTTCATTGTGAAGAGTAATAATTTAAGAGTTTATGTTTAAGGTTGAAATCAATGTTATGTTACATTGAGACATTAAGAGGTTGACTTAAGTATTATGTCACATTGAGACACACACACACACACACACACATACATATATAGTAAAGGAGGACCGACATTGACTTGAAAGTTTCCTCTATACATTGAAGAGTAATAATTGAAGATGTTCTATTTAAGGGTAACGTTTATATTATGTCAAATTGCAACATTAAGAGGTTGGGTGAGTCATGAAGTTGGTGGATGAAAAAGTAACAATGGGGTCAGCAGGAACATGTGTGCGTTCTTAGAGATGTGCACATGTTACTCTGATATAGCATTTTTAATGGCCCACGGGCATGATTTGTGCCCATTTGCACACATCACACTCGCATTTTTACCCTCATTGAGAAAATAGAGAGGAGGATATTCGTCAAGATCTTTCTATCATGTCCTAGTCAAGCCAAGTATGCTTGATTTCTCTTCTTTTCCTCCCAATTTAGTAATTTTTACTTTTATTCAATTAATTTAATATATTCTAAAAGAATCCGAATTATATAAATTTGTAATCTTATAGAGAAATATCATCTATAAAATTTATAGAGTGACCTCTTACATTTCCTAACATTTCCCCTTTAAAAATAAGTATAGATAATTGATAAGAAATGTGATTATTTTATGGTTTTTTTAATTTCTTAAAATATGTATTGATATTTTTTGTATTTACATCCCATGCCTTATTAAATTGAAGAATATATTATAAAATGGAACTCAAATACAATGTAAACCACCAACGAACAAACCAAGATGAAGAAAACCCCAACCCACCACGACCACCCAACATAAACACCCAAATTGACGAGGGGTTGGCCACTTTAAGAACACTTGTAAATAAATTAAGGGGCACAAAAGAACTGATAAGGGAGTCATTGGCCACTTCATTGGATGTCATTATGAGGTACATTGCAAGTGCCCAAGGGAAATTGAATTCTATTTCTAAATAGAGGGCAAGAATGTTTGAGTATTACAACACTGGATTGGATAGAATCCAAGTTAGAGACTTGGGTATTTCAAAACAAGAACTGATGTGTATTTTTAGGGATCCTTGATCTGCACAACCACCATCTGTGAATAAGAAACACATTTGCGTTGACTGGTGCATCCACCCACAAATTAGTCAAAACTAGATGGATAGGTGGTATATGGTATTTGATAAAGCTCAATGCAATAACATGGAGATGACTTTATATTTTTTGCGGAAATTGTGGGTTGAATTTATTTTGGGTCAGCATGTCAACTACTTTGACATGGGTGACTTCCATGGGGGTGGGTTGAGCATCTACACAGGACCAAGAGCATGTTATGCGTGATCCCATGTTAGTTCCTCGCCCCCCCCAGTAAAAGGCCTAACCCCTTTGCCTAGCATCCTCCTATTGAAAAGAGCTTACAGTAGGTACAATTAGCTATATCGTCATTGACTTGGAGCCTAGTGCAACATGGCATCTTTTTTTCACTATCTCGATAGGAGGTGCTTTCTTGTGACATTGAAAGAGGGATTGAAACTTCACCCCATACAGTAGAGTGGAGTGAGGAGAGAGCACATGGACATATCAGTCGTCCATGTGAACCTCACAGATGCTCGATTTGCAAGAAAACACTTTATGGGCCTATGGAGGCTAGTCGATAGCGGAGCTTCATGGAGAAGGTTAGTATCTTAACCATCTATGTGTTCTTCATCGTTATATATTTATATGGTATTTTGTGTATTTATATCGATATTTTATTGTATGTTGTTTTGCACTTGTTACATATGTGTAGCAAACTCTCTACTCACATGGATGCATCAATGCATGTCTCCACCACTGATGCAGTAGTAGAGGTATCCTTCTCATATGGTGTATCCCATACACGGGTATGTGTCATATTTGATAAATTCACCATGGTCATTTATTTATGTTATGGAATCCTCAAATTTTTAATGTTCTTCTGTTTTTATAGGTTGTGGGACAAGATGATGTTGAGGAATGTTCATCTGGGATGGAAAAGTCACCTACATCATAGGTATCATGTGTAGATTTAAGTATCATTTAAATGTCAAATTTTTTGTATTTATGTTATTGAATTTTACTATTTGGTTCTATAGTTTGAAATATTATTAATATGTATGTAGGTTTCTCACATATTCACTTCCTTGGGCACCTGGCCTCTGCTCATGGGTTACCTTACTCTAGGCCAAGGGAGTTGTCATCACTTGTACAAGCTATGGGTGTCCATTACCACCCACCCCAAACATCTTTCATATTTGGTGCATCCTCAGT
>CBVK0100441799.1:0-15803 GCA_900067695.1 Picea abies | reverse complement strand
TTAATGTTGATGGCGAAATTGCAAGAGGTTCTGCTATGGCTGCATGAGAGCACTGATTTGCTTGCCTAGTGCAGGTCGAGGGCGAAATGGTGAAGCCTAGTGCATTGTTGGGTGATAACGAGAAGGGGTGACATGCCGACTTCCATTATCGCCCCCAACATTGAATTTCCTTGCCGTCACTTTGTTCACACGAGGGAGTCATCCTTCGGCTCTTGGTTGGCAGTTAAGGCAGGCTCCCATTCTTAATGGAGGGGGGATGGGAGTGAACTTGCCATATTTATGGCTTGGCTTGGGCTGGTGTTACGTGGCCCTTGTGTGCTACGTGGCACCCCATCTGGGGTGGTTTTTATCCTTTACTTTCTTCATATTAAAAATTTTACAAATTCTTTGTGTTAAGGTGTTTTACGTCTTGTCCACAGTGTTTTACTATGACATTTATGAGAGTTGTTTTTTATCTTTACAATATTTATTTTCTATTTTCAACTGGTAATAATAAAGATATAGTTTTGATTTTTTAATTTTAGATAAACGAGTTTCTTGTATTATATTAATATTCTCTTATTATTGATCTTTGTATCACTTCATATTTTATCTTTAAAATTATTTGTAATAGGTATTTTAAAAGTATTGATATCTTGAAAGGTGACCTCCTCTACTATTGGCCCTAATGATTTAACCAAACCACGTCTCTAGTTCAACCTCTTTTAAGTCTTGAGTGGTTTCAACGAATATTTGAAACAATGAAAGGAAGCCTCTCATTCTTAATGTCAATAAGGTTATTCTTACACATTAAGTTTAGCACAACGTTACTCTCGATGAGGGAAAGCTCAACTTCTAAAAGGAAGATTAAATAAGGTTTATCTTCTTTAATTTTAAAGTTATTTTTAATAACACACTTTTAGATTTACTTAATTTTCCTTTAAGTTTTCCTATAAATACTACAACCCCAAACCTCGTAGTCATAAAGAATCGCTTGGATAACAAGAGTGTAAAAATTGACATTCTTGTACAGTTTTATTACTACAATTGTCAATCCAAAAGGGACCCCAATACCTTCTAACCCCTTCCAAAGGTTGTTTCTAAGGACCATTTCAAAAGTTTTTTTTTAAGTCAACAAAGCAACAAAAGAGATTATCAAAATGGGTTTATACGATGCTAATACAAAATTGAGATTTGTAAGTTCAATGGAAAATTTTGCTTTAATTTTAAAAGGGTTTTTCTTTATTGCTTGATATTAGATAGTTGACTTTGTTGAGATATTGTTATAAGTCTCTCTTATGATTTTTTAGGAATTTTTGTGAGACTCAAGAAAATGTAAATAAATAAAATAAAATGATTTTTATTAACGACATGGATTTCACCCTTGAATTTGTGAAGATAATTCTTATTGTTTGTGATTGGGGAGTCTAATTTATCAAAGTCACTTAGAGATCACACTTAATTCATCCACATGAAACGATTTCTTGCAAATGCAAATTAACATATAAATAACCAACATGTCATAAGCAATAATTGAACCTAGATAGACAGTATAAAAACTCTTCACTTCAAACTAGACCCATTCACAAAGACAAACAAAATATTATAATTTTCTTATTATATATATATATAACGATTTTTTTCGACCAATTACTTGTGTGGAGTTTAGAAATAAATTATCCTTTTATTAATATTATAATTATCTTATTTTATATTTTATTATGACATAAAAGATAATTATAACAATATCCTTCATCGATCCTTGGTTGGGATGTATCCCTTGTACATTCCTTTTTTAAGGAATTTTATAGGGCCACAATGTTGAGAGATGAATTTTAATAAATTACTCGTTCAATGTGTTGTAGCTCTTGATTATTGTTTGCTCATGTTATTACACACCCCAGTATGCTAATATATAATGAAAAAAGTGATACAATGATTTTCTTGTAGTTGTTGATTGGGACTTTTTTAATCTTATAGCTTAAGTGGACTTAGGATGGTTTAAGATATTTTACAGTTTCATTGTTCTTGGTTTTTTTTGAGTAAACTATATTTTAGTTTTTTATTTTTTCATTGGTTTTTATGGAGTATTTTATTTATTGAATGTTGGGTGATTTGATGTAATAAAGAAGTTGTGAGAAGATATTGGAACAAATAATGGAACATAGAATGAGTTTGTTTTCTTGTAAAAAAATATTGAAATATAGAATAAGTTGGCTTTTTGAATTTTAAGTTTGTGGAAATGAGAGTTTTTAAGCAATTAGTAATTCACGTAATTCACTTTTTGGACGACATAATTGAAAAGTTTTGTTAAACATTATCTTGTTTGTTATGTCATGGTCTATTATAAGTTGGAGTGCTTAGTATAACTATGATCTAGGTTTAAACATTGATGTGTGTGCTCCTTGCATTATTCAGTGGTAATAATGAAGCCACATATAACTCCTTAGTGGTTTTTGATAAAATAGATACCATTCACTTGTTGCTTTTATTTCAATATGAATTTATTGTTATAATTTTTTTTTTATGTAAAGCAAAAGTGGAGTTTATATAAATGGTCATTTGTTTTTCAAGAAAGAAAAAGGACATTTAAAGAATAAATTTTCCTATGGGATTCAATGACTTTATTGGTTGATCAAAATGAGGTGGTGATATTACTTCCGGTTCAATCCTTTCTAGATTTGTATGTTTACTCTTAAGAAATTACATGGTTGTCATGATCATTAAGTTGATTCGAGCATGGCATTTTCCATAAGCGACATGACATTCCACCTTTTCATCAAAAGATACAATGCTCAATATGTATTAATGATTAAATTTTTAATAGAAATAATTGATTTCCACGAACAAGAAGTAAACTACATTATTGGGTGACATAAGTGTAGGGAGTCTTTTGTAACACTTGAAGAGATCTTGTTTGCCAAGTTGTGGTCTAGTTATAAATTAAAGCACATGTTGCAATGCCAATGTAGGTTCAAAAATTAGTGTGCACACTCCATGTATTAATGTGAGTGTAACACATGAGCCTAGGTGTAACTTTTCTTCAACTTTCATAAAAATATACCTTTCATTCACAACTTCTCGACCAATGATAATGTATAGTTACATCGTCGTCTAATCTTGTAGAAAACAACACTTCCATCCAACAAGTTAAACATAATGTTGCAATGAAAAATCTAATTTTTCACAATCAACACTACTTTTTTGCAATATTTGGCAATGGAGATGGATTCCCCAACTCCCATTTCCATTTAGACACCTTAATATTGCAACTTTAACAATTCAAACATGCAATTTCAAAATTATGTTAAAACACTTACCAAATTCGTTTGAAAAAAGCACTAGAAGACAATGTCTATTTGTTACAAGATTAACTTACTTTATATAGCTACAAGTGGAGCCCATTAGAGTTTATTATGGACCATTTCTCTATAAGAGAGAATTAATGTGAAACAAAATATAATAAAGAGACATCTACTTTAGTTGTAAGACTTATAATTATTGTCATTGTCACATCGATGATAACAAGAAGTCAAAGAGGCCCAAAATGTTTGATACCAAATTTTTTAATAATAATAATTTATTTTGTAAGTAAAATACAACCGAATAATATTAAATTAAATGTACACACATTATAAAATTGAGTGAGTCTTTTAGTTTGATAAGATGATCCTACATACCCAAGCTTTTAGAAAAATGATAAACCCACTTTTCGCTACTACATTGAGCCTACTCACAATTGAAACAAATACAAACCAAACTTTGTTGGTACTAGGTAACTATCTTAGTGTGATCATTTAAACAATTATAAATATTGTTTTCACGATGTACAAGATCTATCAAAATGATCATTGAGAAGAAGAGGCACACTAACATAAAGGTGTTGCATATTACACCAAAGTATCATAAACTTATTGTAGTGAATAAACATTGGGAAAAATAAAATGTCATTGCTTTTCCATTGCATATTTGATTATCGTGTCAATGTTTACATATTTTATGTGGTTGTTAGGCTAAAGGTGCCCATAGTCTTTTCCAATATGAAGCAACTGAGGCTAGAAAATTTTAGTTGGGCCTAGAATGAATGCCTCGATGCCAAGTTTCTTGAGAGCCCTTTGAAGAATTGTTCCTATGTTGACATGATCATCTACCATAAAATTCCCCGATCTTCAAGCGTGGTTTAAGTTAAAGTGGTCAAAAGCATTGAGATGTTGAAGGATTTCTTATAGGGGGTGACTACAAGCCAATTTGTTGCAAGCTCCCATAATTCTCTAATTGAGTTTTCCTTCTCCACCTTCTCAATTATGAGATAAGAATCTCCTTTGATAATTATGGATATGGCACTTGTCTTGTAAGCGACCTTCAAGCCATGTTGAAAGGTTAACATCTTTACTTCATTATTAGTTGATATGCATATATTTTGATCATTGCAAGTTACCATAAACCATTAGGATCTCTTAGGATACCTCCTATCCCATAACACCTTGGAGTACCCTTCAAAGCACCATCAAAGTTCCACATAATGGAAGGGTGTATTGGAGGTATACACAAAATGTTTGCCAAGCTAAATTTCAACATGCTGCCATGTATTTGTAAAAGTTTATGGATATCAGCTTCCTATAAAACTAGCCTAAGTTGATCCTTTGTATCAAGTGATAAAATCCAACACAATGATCCAAAGTCTCTCCCCAAAACGTGAATTAAAACTACCTAAACCATAAACGAGAGGTTAAAAAACACATGAATAATTCTTCTTTTAAAAATCTTATTGTTTATGCTTATGATATTTTCCATAACATCTTTTCATATAAAGTTAAATTAGAGATTTTGAAAAGAATTTAAGACAAACTATTTTTATTAGATGGAATTTCAAAATTTAAATATACCATTTGCATAATCTTAATGTAACATGGTTTTTGACTTCGTTGGATCCATTTATAAAATCAATTTTTTACAGAATTATAATTGATTTCAGCAAATTTGAATCCCTAGAGTAAGAACAACTAGAACAAATCGATACCATTTTCATAATCTTAATGTAACATGGTTTTTGAGTTAGTTGGATCCATTTATACAATCAAATTTTTACAGAACTATAATTGATTTCAGCAATTTTGAATCCGTAGACTCCAACGAGGACAAATCGATAGAGCCAAATTATTGACGTGTCAGCCTACTTTGTAAGCAACATGAATACAAACCTAAGGGAATGGGACTTGCCCCTCTAATTTTTTTTTTGGGTTTTTTATTTAATATGTTGTGTTTTTTATTTTTAATTTGGAATAAATTAAAGTGACCATTTATTACAAAATTTCTGCAAACATGACTATTTTAAAATACTATATAAGAAACGTATGGGTGAGAACTTCTCCGAGGAAGGAAGGAGGGACTCGGAGTAAGGAGGGACGCAGAAGAAGGCAAGGGTTTGTATACCAATTGTGAACAGGATCGAATCTCTCCAGTACAGGATGTCTCGATCTCGAATCCCGGCCAAGTTCAGGTGCTTCATACAAATCTGCCCATTTTGTTAATTTTCCCGATTAATTTATGGTGAGAACTTCTCCGAGGAAGGAAGGAGGGACTCGGAGTAAGGAGGGACGCAGAAGAAGGCAAGGGTTTGTATACCAATTGTGAACAGGATCGAATCTCTCCAGTACAGGATGTCTCGATCTCGAATCCCGGCCAAGTTCAGGTGCTTCATACAAATCTGCCCATTTTGTTAATTTTCCCGATTAATTTATATCAATGGAGAAAATGGGAACCTAGGGTAGAAAATCATTTAGGTTATTAGGGTTTTCTAGGTTACAGAAATGGCGAGAAGCCCGTGGCACAAGCTGCCGGAAGAATTAACCGAGAGAGTGTTCGCGTATCTACCGATTTCCTCCGTCTTGCAGTGCCGCTGCGTCTGTAAACAATGGAAAACCATATTAACATCTCATAACTTTCTGGAACTGTGGACGAATCTAACCCCCGAAAACAAGTGGTTTCTGATATACCACTCATCCGAGGTTGTGGCGGCATATAGCCCTTCATCCAGTAGGTGGAATAACATCCCCGTGTATGACCGCTGCTCCCTGGACTCTCGCCAGGTGCTGCTCATGGCCTCGGCGGGGGGGCTTTTATGCTTTAGGAATCGAAACGCCGAATACCCAACCCTAATTGTATGCAACCCAGTCACGAAAACTCGCAGGGTGCTGCCGGAGATGCTCCAGATCCGTTATATTGATATAATGGGCATGGTGGCCGACAAAACCACCAATTCCTACAAAATTCTCGTAACTGGAACTACCGAATCCACCACCGACGAGAGCATCACAGAGGTTTATGATTCCCAACTTGGAAATTGGATTCACCACTGTAATTCCAAGCAGGAATTCTTGCAGTTCTGGTACGAGGTCCATGCTGTTTGGCTGGACGGGTTCTTCTATTGCCTCGCGATGCCGATCACCGCGTCGCAGGGATACCGCCTCTTGACATATAGTATGGAGAGGAGGGAGTGGGTCGATCTCGATGTGAAGATGCCGTCGACTGATCTTCGGTGCCCGTCCCTGCTCATCTGCCAGGGGCGGTTGCTACTTGCAGGAAAGATTGTGGAGTCTCATTCAACAAGGAGTATTTGCATCTGGGAGCTTAAAAAGGATTGCCTGCAATGGGTTAGGATAGATGTTATGCCCGGGGATGTGTTGAGCAAAATTCACTTGCCATACTTTCTGATCCTTCAGTGCCAAGGTAATAATAATCTTATTTGTTTTAGCACACACCGTGGTTGGCAATCGTTGATCTACGACTTGAGGGACCGGAGTTGGCAGTGGTTGCCAGATAACAGGGTTTACACTCAAACTAGATCACAGTTGAATGGGCGAAACAATCTCGTTGGAATGCCTTATGAACCTAGTCTTGCAGCAAAAGTTTAGAATATTACTTTACAGAAAACGTGCATCCATCTCAATCGGTAAATATTTAGCTTCAACATATTTATTCTACTAACCTCTAACCTGGTTATCTCTTGCGCAGTGATGACTGCACCGTCCTACCTTTTCTCAAAAGGGGAAAAGGGCATTTTCCCAGTGTCTCATTTTCTAATGCCATGCTGACAAATTCTCAGGTTGCCATGAAAATCCTGTCAAACATTCTACATGTGCCTGCGTCTCTCTTTTGGAGCACTGTTTAAACAATCTTTTCCGGTTTTTTATTTCACTCCTTCAAGAGCTGGCAGTCGATCATGTTCAAGGTGCATCATCTGTGTTTTTAGACTGTTGTAAATGGCATTTGGTGGCGGTAAAACCAAGATTGCCGTTCCTTGCATATCAACTTGTGTGCAATTTAAGGTTTATGATATGAGAATTATATAAAGATGACAAGAATACTTTGGCATGGTCTGAATCAAATAGATTTATAATGAGGGGTCTACAGTGGTGCCAGTGCTGTGAGCTCTGTTCAGGAAGGTACATGACATGCCTAATGTGAGAATGCATTGGATGTGTACGCACAACATTTGAGCTAAGGTTTGGCAGCCCGTATAATTTAGTAAGTCTGTTTAGGCATTGGATGAAAGACTAGCATCTGTCATGGTCAAGCTATATGGAAGTTTGTGCTCTGTGTGACGCACAAAGTGTGCAGAAGAAGTCTCCATGGAAGTTTGTGCTCTGTGTGACACCGACATGTGCAGAAGAAGTCTTTTGGAGTTCTTTACTTTTCTGGCTGCAGAAGCAAGGATTTTGAGCTCTCAATTTTAGCATTAGATCATTTTTACTTCTGTGCTGATGTGGCTAGTTGTGGGTATTTTCTCCAATACTGGAAAAAATGTACTAATGGTGTTCGTTTTTTTTACATAGTAATACTAAGTAATTTTTGTTACTAGATAGCCTCCTTGCACCCGAAAATGTGCCAAGAGATGTCAAAGAATAGCCAAATGTGCCGAGATATGTCAAAGAATAGCACCATTTAGAGCATACTTTGTAACTTCTTCAAGGTGTCACTACATTCCTTACAGATATAGTGATATAGGACTTAGGAGGCTACCTCTAATGCCAGAACATTTAAAATGTCTGTCCTTTATGTTTAACATTACTGGAGTTTAGGACAAATTCTAAATGCATGAAAATATCCAATGTCACTTTGTTTATATATTTTTTACGTTTTGTATGATCCTTCCAAGGAATTTGTTCTATTATGATGATGTAGCAGTTTTATCATATTGGCTTTGATTTGAGGGATAAATTTTTCTAGACGCATTTTAACTGGGATAGAGATCCATGTGCTATATGTGAGCTAGCTTGGGTAACAAACTGCTGTGGATCTGCATCCCATGGTTAAAGGTTAAGAAATTTTTACTTCTAATGAGGCTGTGTTAAGGAAGCATTGGGGGGCCTCTGAAAGGATTGCTTGGGAATTTGGGAAAAGTTGTCATTTTCACCAATAATCATTTGAAAGCTACGTGAGCACAGACCGTGTCAAACATACCAGTGTCCTCTTGCTTTATGAGCCAACTTCAGAAACAAGTTCAATTGAGGGCTGCATATTGTGGCTAAGGATTGAACAGTTCTATTGTAAAAAGGTTTTAACAAAGCTTGTGGGATCTTCAAAACACTGGATGTATAAGTTCTTAAAGATTTTAGGGGATTTTCAGGAAACAATGAGCTTTTCATGAAATTTCTACTTGTATAAAGGCTCGTGAGAGATCAATCTGTAATTTCTGATTGTATTGGTCATTTTGCCATATGGGGCTCTACTTCAGTAACAACTTCAAGGTGAGGTCAAGCAAGTTTTGTTGGGCTGCATGCAGTGGTTAAGGATCAAACATTATGACTTTTTGGAAAGGATTTATTATGTCAACAGTTGATGTGGAATTCCCCAATATTGAAAGTACTATATGTTTATCATCACGGAGGCATTTGAGGAGACACTGGGTTATTCACTTACTGTTTAATTATTTGAAGGCTTATGAGGCAATGATGAGTGTGGTCTGCCAAACCCACCATATGGTGCTTGGGTGCAAAGTTTCTGGAAAGATCTTTGGATTGTGGTGTCTGCACATGAAACTGAGGCATTTTCTTGAGTTCTGATCTTCAACACAGGTTATGTTTGACTTTTGTACACTTACTTTGAATCTTGATACTAATTTAAGCGGTGGGTAAGTCAACTACTGTTCTCTTGGTTTCACCCATTACCCTGGTATTTGCCCGTCCTTTTGTGATGACACAATGTTAATAATTAAGATGCTATTTTCTATTTTCTGTTATTGAGGCCTGATGTGCGATGTCAATTTTGTGTTGAAAGTTCAATTTTATTCTATTTGTTATTGTTGTCAAAGCAGTGTTGGGTCAGTAATTGTAGGTGATTTTTTCCAATAGATAGGGAGCTTGCTTATATTCTGTTGGGTAATATTACCCTGGTCAAGACTTGGGATATGCAACCTAATGCAATTGAGAAATGTGTCAGGTGGTGACCGGCAATCTAATCATGGGGGGGTACAGATTGTCATGGTTCGCTTTCTCAGTTGTTTGACAACATGGTAAATATCCGATTGAGTAAATTTTCACTTTAGTAAGAATGTTAAAAAGATGAATATGCAGTCACATTGCCTTTTGTTTTTATATCTGAATGATTTTTTAAAGTCAAGAGTAGCATTCAAGTGTTTTTCAAGATGGATATCTCTCATATGCAATTTTGAATTTACAAAGCTAATAAGGGACAAGGTTTTCCTTATAGAATTAAGCCAATTTGAAATGCCTTGGTACTATGACGTCCTCAGACTTGAATTTGCTTTGTGAACTATTTCTGATTTGTTGCTTATGACAAAGAATAAAGTGCTCCTCATGGTGCACTAAAACCACTTTGAAATGCCCGTCTTAGAGATGAATTTTCATAGTTATCTGAGTTACAATCATGGATAGCAAGGTGACTAATGCTTATCCCATAGTTTGGGAGCCTATAAAGTTGCAGATGCTTCATATCAGCCTCCTAACTCCTTGTATTGAAGTAGGCAATTTCTGTGGCTCTTGTAATGTTCATTTGTCATGGAAGACAATCTTTGTTAGCAAAAGTTGTTTATTATTTCAATCTGATGTATTCGGCTTGCTCTTGTTTTCTCTATTGTGCACTCTCCTTGTACATCGATTGATATTCCCTTGTCTTATTGACTGTTATGTTTTTGTTTGCACTTGAATTGACAAGGTCTAGTATTGAAATTGAAATTGAAATTGTGCTGCTTTATTTGGTCATCAGGATAATCTCTGTGAGAGCAATTCATTTATTTAAGCCAGACGAATCCTATTCATTTCTTTTGCTTCCTATGCTGTTGCAATACATCTTTACAGCTGGACATTGGGGGACACATTATATTTCTGTATCTCTCTAGTTAATATGGATGAAGGTTTTAAGTTTAGATTGCTGGGCAACTATGATGACCACAACATTTTAGTGAATGCGGACATGATCGCAGAAAGAACATCTAAGGGGCTGAGTTGTCCAACTTACAGTATAAAAACACTCTTATCTCAATTTCTATGATAAAGGATAAAGTTAATGCAGGGTTCTTTCTATGGTCACCAGGACGATTTGTCTGAGTGGTTTATTTATTTCAAGCAAACAAAGCCTATTTGTCTCTTGGTCTTTCTACCCTGCTGCAATGTGTTGTTCACAGCGGGACATTTGAGCAATGCATCATATTTCCTTTTTCAGTCTCAAGTTAAATGGACAAAGGTTTTCAATTTTGATAACTGGGCAACTATGATGACCTTAATGTTTTCAATGAATGCAGACATGATTGCAGAAAGAACATCCAAGGGGCTGAGTTGTTCAAAGGCGATCTGACTTGCAGGTAATTGTTTTTGCTGATTTATAAGGTGGTGCTGAAGCCGGGTGAAAAACCCCTTGAGTGATCACTTAGGGCCAGCACATAGGAGCACACATGTAACCATGTGATGTATTTACCCGTGCTTTTTCTGGGTCCCATTACTGAGTGTATATGATTCGTTGAACTTGAATCCCCGGATGGATACTCATCTGTTCAATATTCCAACATGAGCGCTCCTAACTACTTAATTTCTTAACTGAACTTTGTACAGCTTGCAGGTAATTCTTATACAGTTGATATAGGATGAGTTTCCACAGTAATTTTGCATTTTATAAAATTCAGTTTTTAACGGTTACATTTCTATAACTTGGAATCTTTGGCATGAGATGACAAAATGTATACATACAGATAAATGTATACACAATCCAAGATCACGTGAAGGCGGTCTTTTTTCGTTTTTGACATATAACCTGAATTTGTGAATGACAACAATGTTTGCCTTTGAAGCATTGCCATAGCACTATATGAAATGCATGGTATCACCCTGAAAGGGCACGAAAGGGGTTAATTTTGATCAAACAAAATATTTATTAACATGGATGTGTCCATGAAACTAAACATCTTTCTTTTTGTGCCCCAAAGGAAAACCTCGCGGGGAAACCCCAGGCACTTCCCTGCATTTTGTGGATTGTAACTCATTTTGTGGATTGTAACCCAGTGTAAACCTGTCGTTTAATTGGAGTGATTGACCTGGTAGGGACATCGAGTGAGATTTGCAGTAGGGGCTCACAAGCCTCAGCTAAACTCTAGCAGCGCATTGAACTCTCTTAATTCCATGGAGGATGCCTGTATTTATAGGAGGAAGGGGACATGGAAAGTGGAAATGTTTCCCAAACCTTTTCCATGCAATTTCCTTAGATAACCCAAGTGCTCCATCTTAACTGTTGGAATCTGCCTAGGCATACAACAGAGGCAGCCTTCCCAGGGGATCAACCCTGAGACCTCCTGCATGAAGCTCAAAGCACTCAACCACTCGAACTAGCCCACCTGGCTATGAAACCAAATATCGATGAAATGCATTCCAGCAGTTTCATAAAGAGCGGAATCAGTTCAGCATTTGTGTGGTGTGTTCTAGATGGACAAGTGGCCTTCGTGGGATAGAGTGGACTATAGTGTTTGGGGATGGATAACTGTGAGGCTCAGTAGAAACAGGTTAACGTAAAATCTAGGAAACATGACACTCCCTATAACTTCAGTAGAAACAGGTTAACGTGAAATCTAGGAAACATGACACTCCCTATAAAAGGCACGTATCCCGTGTCATGGTGTTTGGCACTCAGACATGAAGGACACACATGTCGGATAGGCACAGAACAGACCTTTTGACCTTTTTAAAATTTTGTTTTAATATTTTTTCAATATGTGTCCATGTCCCCTTGTGCAGTTGGAGGGTTCTACACGTGCTGTCAAGTATCCGTGTTCCAGTTGCAGGTGACAATGAGAAACCAATTTCTACGATAATCATTCACACATTTTTATGACTGGATTGCAAAATAATAGGTTAATCCTATTTCTTATCACCATTGAACCGAATTTTTTTTGGAGACCAGGATTGGCGATAAAGGCAGAGGTATTTTGTACAGCATCTCATTTTTATTGTCCCTACCTTCAAGAGTAAGGGAGTTGCATTATTTATGTCTGTCTCCTTTGAGGTTTTCTTTAGAGTATTTTGTTCCTTGAATCCTGAATGCGTTTGTTCTGTAGTAAATTATTTTCCTTTTCTTGGAAAATACGCAGAGTTTTATTGCAGTCTCCTTTTGTCTAATATAAAAGCATGTACATGTTGGTTCTCCTTTTTTTTTTCAGGCTTGTTTCAGCCTAAATAGAATTTTGTTCCTGTATGTCTTTGTTATTTAATTTGTAACTGTCGGTTTTAACGTTTTCAGTCAGGACAAAAATGAAGTTTCAGTTTAGTTGCAACCTCTAGTATTATGGTGGTTGGATAGTTTTTAATCACAGGTTAAAAGGTATTATGGGTGGTAGTTTTATATCACTCTGGAAATTCTTTTCATGTTCCACTCTTCTTGTAGGTTTAGCATTATCGGTGTTGGATGATTTATGATCAGGTGACTTGCTACAAATACGTTTATATATGGTAAGGCGTTTTTAATGGACCATGATGATATGATGATATGCGAGCATCGTGTACCCATAAAGGATCTGCATGTGTGTCTGATATAGCATAATACAGCAATAAGTAAAATTACTCAACTATATCACTTGATATCCTTTGGAAGCCGGTGATGTAAAAGTGGATTCTTAAACTGTGCATTTCTTCTTTTAAGTTGAATTTATACAGTAGTTTTCCACAAATAGTGAATACACATGAACACAGAAAGCAAAAAGCAAGAGAGCAATCACACAAGAGAGACACCAGGTAAGTGCATCTTTATAACTGTACGCTCTATATTGCATTATATCTGGTACAATGGTAACTTTTATAATAAAGCTTATCCATTAAGGGAAAACTAGGAAAAATAACAAACCCCAGAAAGAGAAAGCGAAAGGTAAAGCTAAAGATAGATGCGGAAAGTGTATGCTACACTATTTACAACGAATTTTCGAATACTAACATACTAAGTCCTCGTCAAATAGGTTCTAGCGTATTAAGTGTCATCAAATAGGTTCTATTTGAGATTGAAGAGCCAACGTGACGAGTAGGCTATTCATGCATTTTGATGGTTAAGCACTCAAAATGTGTGCTAAAGAAAGATCGGCGCCAGCAAATGAAATATCATACTTGTGAGCATTTAATATTCTTTCAATAAATTTGGGCTGTATGCTTCCATCCGATTCCATTCATGCATTTTGATGGTTAAGCACTCAAAATGTGTGCTAAAGCAAGATCAGCGCCCGCAAATGAAATATCATACTTGTGAGCATTTAATATTCTTTCAATAAATTTGGGCTGTATGATTCCATCCGATTCCATCCAGAAGTGGGAAATCATACGTGTGGTGCATTTAATATTCTTTCAATAAATTTGGGCTGTGTGATTGCATCCAGAAGTCGGATTAATTTTAATTTCAAATGCCAATGTGCATTGCTGTACGCTACTAAATTGCTTTTCTTTGTTAAGTAATTAACTGAAGCATGCTTCTAAAAGGCTAATGATGTGCGCACATGGCTGAAAGTTGAAACAGTGATGAACCCTTGAAAACAAAGACGTGTTTGTTGCGAGTGCAATTGGTCATTATAAGAGGCAGGGTACAGTATACAGGATACCAAAATCGGTGTGTATATGTAGAAGTGATACTGCAAAACTTTGATCATTTGACTTATCCGAAATGAAAAATTTGGATGATATGATCAAATTTACCTACAAGTTAATATTACCATTGATCATTTGACTTATTTGACTTTTCCAAAATGAAAAATTTGGAAGATAAGATAAAATTTACTCACAAGTTAAGATTACTATTGAAACAAATGGAGTTAATTGTAAAATTAATAATTATTATATCCACAAATATATCCACACATAAAAAGAATACAAGAGTCCAGATTACCATTTATCATTTGACTTATCCAAAATGAAAAATTTGGATTATAAGATAAAATTTACTCACAAGTTAAGATTACTATTGAAACAAATGAAACAAATGCAGTTAATTGTAAAATTAATAATTATTGTATCCACAAATAAAAAGAATATAAGAGTCACCGGAAAAGACAAACTTGCATTGACATCAATGATAAATATGTAGTACATATGTGTAACAGCCTCTTAAATTGTATTTGCTCTCATATAATTTAGAAACTTTATGATTACTATTGAAACAAATGCAGTTAATTGTAAAATTAATAATTATTGTATCCACAAATAAAAAGAATATAAGAGTCACCGGAAAAGACAAACTTGCATAACTTGCATTGACATCAATGATAAATATGTAGTACATATGTGTAACAGCCTCTTAAATTGTATTTGCTCTCATATAATTTACAAACTTTATGGGTTGCATTTTCCACATTGTTCTAATGTAAAATATGTTTTTATTCATCTCTAATCTTGATGGTAAGACTCATGTAAAATCTTGGCATTTAAATTCCATCACAAAGGGTTCATCCAACCATAGTGAACCTTTCTCTATTTTCAATTTTTATGAAAAATATGATGTATTTTCACAATGAAGAAGATGAAACTTGATCAAAACATTTTGTTTCTTTATTAGAAACTTGATAGTAGTGCTAGCATTATTAGAAACTTGATAGTAGTGCTAGCATTATTAGGAATTTCACCATTATTTTTATTATCAATAGTGGAATTGCATGTTTGACAACAACTTCCTGAACTCCTAACATAGATCGAAGTTTGGAAAACTTCGCTTCTATAAGAGACTATGTGAAAATGTTTGCAACTTGATATTTTGTAGGGCAGAATAGCACTTCAATAACTCGATTGTGAATGAGATGTTTGAAGAAGTGCATGTGTAGCTTGATGTGTTGATGTTGAACTGGGTCTTTGGCGAGCTTGATGGCACTCTCATTGTCCCACAAAGGGTTGTCAGATGCTGTTATTGGAATGAAAACTCTAAAAGGATCTGTTGAAGCCACAAGGCTTTCTAAATGACATTAATCGCTACTTGGTATTCTGCTTCTGCTGAAGAAAGAGCAATAGCCTGTTGTTCCTTACAGGCCCAAGTGATAGGCCTTGAACCAAGGTTGAAAACATGACATGTAATCGAATTTTGATCATCAAGGTTGTCGACCATATCTGAATCAGTGAAACCAACCAATAAAGGAGTCCCCCCTTAGATGTAATGTATTTCAAATTGAATTGTACCTCAGACACACTTAAGTATCATTTTTGCTACTTTCCAATGGCTTTCATGGGGTGTTTACATATTGTAGTGGCCATATTAATTTAACGTCAAATAATTCATCAAACACAACAATAACTGCTAGTTGATTTTAGTAACTCAATAATTCCTTTTAATTTAGCTCATACGCATGTTAAATTTAT
>CBVK0100441798.1:0-21547 GCA_900067695.1 Picea abies | reverse complement strand
CACTTGGATGAATTTATTAATACAATTTTTTTTACAAGAGAGTTACAAGAGAGTTTCTCACAATCGATCATTAGCAAATGACCCTCCATGCTCTTTAAATAGTGATCATGGACCAATTGAGTGTTAAGCTACAAATCAATGTAGTCGTTAAGATCAAGGAGAATATGAACTGTCAGATCACTCTACGTCGAGAACATATCGTGCCCGTCAGATTACCTAACTACAAATGCATACTAAAGAAACAAACTTCTACGTAATGACACATTAGGCCAAGTTGATCTTAACTAACTCCTAAGTGTCTAAATATTTTAACATTGTAACTCTTCAAATATCCAACAAATAATATAACATTCACAAATCAAATTGATTTGGAATAGTCAAGATATGATAAGTATTGTTTTTTTGGTATCATATCTCTTCTTTATTTTTGTTAACTTTAAAGTCTTCCCTTATTTAACAATTGTTTTGAAAATATTATTCTCTGCTTGTTTATTCTTTTATATATATATATATATATATCATTTTTGTAATTTAAATATTTTTTTCAAGTGAAAATTTCTTGTATCTTTATGTTTTATTTAGTAACTTTAAAAGAAAAAAATGATACAAGGAATGTTCACTTGAAATCTTTTTCTTATGAAGTTAATGTTTTATCTTTATGTTTTATTTAGTAACTTCAGAAGAAAAAGATTTCAAGTGAATATTCCTTGTACCACCAAACATCTTATAGTGCTTGCGATTTTATGCTTGCTTATGGTTCATCTTCATTAAAACTTCCTCTTATGAAACCACTTGATTGAATAAATGTGAATGATTCCATTTCATTATCAATTAATGAGTTATCAATCATATTTTTCTTTGTTTCTGTATCAACCACTTGTATCTAGGCATTTTAATTTACATTTTTAACATTTTTCTTTTTTTAACTTCAAAAGAACAATTTCAAGTGAACATTTCTCATATTTTTATATTTTAAATTATAACTTCATATTTTAATTTACATTTTTAATTTCAAGTGAACATTCCTCATATTTTTATATTTTAAATTGTAACTTCATGTTTTAATTTACATTCTTAACAGTTTGCTCTTTTGTAACTTCAAAAAAACAATTTCAACTAAATATTCCTCATATTTTAAATTGTAACTTGAAAAGAAAAAAATTCCAAATGAACATTCCTTATATAGTTGTACATCCTTTAGTGTTTGGCCATTTTATGCTTGTGGTTAATCTTCATCAAAACTTTTCTTTATCAAATCGTTTTAATAAATGTGAATAATTCCATTTCATTATCAATTAATGAATAATCAATACTATCTTTCTTTGTGTTTGTATCAACCATTTGTATCAAAGTATTGGTGGTAAAAAAAATACAATTATCAACTTATCTTGCTTCATGTTTTCAATTTACATTTTTTTACATTCTTTACTCTTTTTTTCCTCACTTTTTGTTGGAGTGATTCTATCAATTGATCATTCATATCCTTTTACTTGCAAAGGGCAACAACTCAATCATTTAAAAGTGTTAGTTATTCTTTTAATTCCTTTACATTATGTGCTTGACAATTCTATATTTTGATATATCATCTCTTCAAGATTTTGATATATCATCTTTTCATTTGTGTGACAAAGGCATCAATTATTCTCTTTTTCACTCAAAAAATTTCACTCAATTTTTGTCAAAAGATATTAGTTGTTTTGTTTGTGAAGATCAACAACCCAATAATGTGTAAAATCAAATTTTGAATTTTCCTTTGACTTTGTTCCAACTCAATCCTTTATCATGTTCAACCAATCCCAATCCAATCCTTTATCATGTTCAACCAACCACTTTATCCTTTATCATGTTCAATATCATCTCTTCAATATTTTGATATATCATCTTTTCATTTGTGTGACAAAGGCATCAATTATTCTCTCTTTTTTCACTCAATTTTTGCTTGAATGATTCTATCAATTGATCCTTCATATTCCTTTGTTAGTGTAGCTGAATAACACAATCATTTAAAGACATTAGTCATTTTGTTTGTGAAGATCAACAACCCTAAAAACAAATTTTGAATATTCCTTTGACTTTGCTTCAACCCAATCCTTTATCATGTACAACCAATCCCAATCCAATCCTTTATCATGCTTGACCAATCAGTTTATACTTTATCACATTCAACTATGACTCTTTAATCCTTTATCATCTTTTGTTCTAACCCTATCACTTACAACGTTCCCTTTGACTTTGACTTTGACTTAGACACCCCAATGCCCAAACTTTTGACTATAAGTCCTCAATCCTTTATTATATTGAACCAACTCCAACCCTAACTTAATTATGAGTATCAAAGCTTTAATCCTTTATAATGTTCAACCAATCCCTCAGCCTTTAACTTAGATCTTGATTTAATGTCTAAACTTTCAATTATAAGTTCTTAGTCCTTTATCATTTATCATGTTGAACCAACTCCAACTTTTAACTATGAATCTTCAATGCTTTATTGTGTTCAATCGACCAACTCTAATCAAACTTCCAAGTATAAGTCTTTTATCACGTCGAACTAACTCCAACTCAAAAACTTTTCAAGTATGAGTCCTCAATTATTCAATTCTTTATCATGTTTAACCAGTCACTCTGACTTTGGTTTAGACAGAAACCCCCAATGTCCAAACTTTCAACTATAAGTATGAAAATCCTAACTATGAATCTTCGATACTGTACAAGTTGAACCAACTCAAACTTAAGCCCTCAATCCTTTATTATGTTGAACCAACTCAAACTTACATCCTCAATTGGGATTTTGCGATTTGATTTCCAGGTGGGAGTTTCTCTCCGGGTTTGCAGATCGATTCTTCTTCCTTGTATTTGTTGCGCGATCTCTACACGCTAATTGAGAATGCAAATGGCGTGCGCGCGTTCTTATCTTCATGAGTCTTGGATCTAAAATTCTTTCTATTTTAGAGTTGACAGATGATTGTCCTGAATGTATTTTGAGCTGATTGTTGACACTTTATTGTACCCTTTGGGGTTTCTATACCCTTTTATTAATTATCTATAGAGCATAGATGGTATATTTTGGGAGCTGGGCAACCCCAGATTTGCATAAAGCATAGATAGTTTCTTCATTTCTGTTGATTATAGACAAGCATAAAGCATGGACATGTTTTTTTTCTGAAGCATACCACATGGTCATTTTGTTTAAGTCCCATCGGAGTTAGCTTGAAATACCTTATGGTATTCTACCTTATGGTATTCTATTGTTTGTAATTTGGTTACCTTTAATATATTTTTTTTTTGGTTCACTAGGGTATTAAACTGATGTTTTTATGAAGGATGTAGTTGATTTATCAATTAATTACCACTTGTTTAACAAATGGCATATGGGGTGTTGCTTGTGTTTTTTTATATCATTTTATAGGTTAAAAGATTTTTATTATTGGAATAAAAGATGCATTAGGATTAAAAGGAATGAGAGATTTTGCAACTTGTGTATAGATGGACATTTACATAAAAACATATATGCATAATCATATCAATGGATTTCATTTGCATTTTTTTTGGCAATCCATTTTGTTTAAATATTTAAGGTTTCAATACAAGGAATTAGAACTTAATATTTCCACTTCCTCTTTTATAAAATTTTGCTGGAGGTGTTGAGAGTATTATATACTTAATAAATGTCACCTCTAGTAGACTTGTGTTAACATCTCTTTCATGCCACGCTTTTGAATTCTATATCCACCTTACCCTAATTTTCCTTTATATAATGTTAAGGTGTTTTTTCCCTTGCAATTTCATCTCATTGTAATTCTCCTTGCACTTACTTCTTGTCTTGTGTGTCTTCTAGGACTTGATAGGGATTGTCTAGTTTTTCCTATAATGATTTTACTCATTTATTTTCCCCACCTTTTCTTAAAATTAAATATTTTCTAGAGGGGTGGCGGGTGCAGGGGGGATTGTTCTTGATCCCAGAGGAAATCAAGAAAATACCTTTGAATGGGGTCTGCGTAGAGCATAAAAAATTCAAGTGGAAGCATTCGATCTATTCTAGGGGTTGAGGCTTTTGATGAAAGTTATATCGAAAGACTTATTGTACTTGGGGATTCAATAGTAGTTATCAAATTGATGCTTAGAGCCTTCTCTACGAGTGATGGAAAGCATATAATAATTGTTAAGAGAATAGGAAAGGGATGGAAAGCATATAATAATTGTTAAGAGAATAGGAAAGGAAGTTGTTAGGTTCAAAAGCATTGAATATTACCATATCCCAAGGGAGGTCAACCAAAAGGTAGATCAAATGGTCAACATGGATGCTCAGATGGACTATGGTACCTTAAGAACAATAATTGGGGTTTCATTGTTCGCCACACCTCAAGTTTTAACCCAAATTCATGTATTGGAGTTGCATGAGAGACAAATGGCACATTAATCATTGTGGGCATTTTAACCATGAAACACAATGACCAAGGAGCATTACCTTTTTGGTACTCTCACATACTTGACATTTAATGTGGGTGCGGGTTCACCAAGCACACTCTAATTTGAGTTTTATTGTAGGTGGGATAATGGATCTAGCTTCATGTCTGGGATTTTGGGAATTTTTGTGGATTGCTACTATGTGGTTCCTTGTCATGTTTCATCTTGGTTTGAATTGGGGATTTTTCTTCGGACTTGAATAGGGTTTTAGTTCTCTTTTATGGGTTTCTGGTTTGCTTTTGTGGGATCTTGGTTTATTCGGCTCTATTTGGTGGCTTCATGGTTTTGGTTTGCTCGACCCTGCTTGGTTCATTGGTTCTAGTGCAAGTCGTTTCTTGGTTTGGAAACTTGGAGTTCATCTACCCCTATTGAAGCCTACGATGCCCCTCCCTCTCCACGGAAAGGAAAAAGGTTAGTGGTTCAATCTTAGAAATTGATAGCCTTCTACTTTGTTGTCAATTCCCTTAGGGAATTTGGAAACTGGACAAGTTACTGGTTATGATAGATTGTTAGCAATGACAGTGGTAAGGGTTCTTTATAGGTGTTATCTAGTGCATTCAAAATGGACCACGATCATCATAGGAGTTTCCAATTGTGTGCTGACCACTGATATTCATAGAGCTATAAGGAGCTAGGAAAATTTCATCACTGGTAATAGGAATTTGATTTTCTCTTTTACTAGTAGGATGCATTCCTAGGAAGAAAGTTACAAGCATTGAATATGCCTTCATTTTGGAAACCTTAAATAATTAAAAGATGTAAATTGAATATCTTCAAGCTGAGTGTGTTTCTCTTTGACAAATGGTTGTGAGTCTAGTCAGAAATCCTATTTCATCTGTCTCAAATGCTAGGCTGTCAATTGGGTTTGTAGTGGAGGAGGTCAAGAAAGATAAGTATGTTCAATAACAATAAGAGGATGTGGAAATGATAGTTGTAGATCAAAACTTTCAGGCCAATACAAAGAACTAGTAGGAATCTTATAGCCACCATGCCTTTATTCAAGACTAGTGTTTAATGTTTTGCAATTTTTCCTTGATATTATAAGTTATTTTTATAGAATTTATACAAGTAGTAATTGTGCAAAATCCTATGTGAAGGATGTTTTGTTTCTGTAGCCAGTAAACTCCAAATTTTGGACAAATTTCAGGATGTCTTCTTAGATAATTATCCTATTTTTGTATTATTTATGTTGATTAGTATGACTGCAACAACTTTCTAATACAAAATATACTTATTCTTGTTTTTTTTGGGAAAAAAAAACATTTTCTAGAAGTTTTTTAACTATCTTTAAAGATTCATTATTTTTCTTCTTTTAAAAGTATATTTTTCTTATCAAGTATTTATGGTGCTTGTATTGGAAATACACATTGCATAAGGGGATTTTCTTGTACATCCTTGCTTGTTTCTAATGTGATTACTGTTGATTTTACAGTGAGCTATGGCTCATGCATTTCTTTATATTTTCTGTTACCAATTACTTGAACCATAACTACATTATCAAACCAAGATCACAAGAAGAAACACCATGCACAAGAACACAAGAAATATCCTAGGAAACCCTTCTCAGCAAGGGAAGAAAACCCAACCAAATCCTTTGCTATATTCTTCAAGAGAAAGACCTTTCACCACCAAGAATGACCTAACATACAAGAGGGTGCTGCAATTCTCATAATTTCAGACCTCAACATCTGAAATCATGAGATGACATGATGTTAAGTGTGTTTCCTCAATGGGGATTCACCTTTATTTATATAAGACTTGTCACATCAAATGATATGTCTTTTGGCACAATAGGGCCGACCTCAATAACTCAAAATATAATTAATAATTACCATATTAATTATTATCTTTTATATTAATTATCTTTTACATTATTTATCTTTTATATTAAGGTGGGGTCGACTTGTACCCTTTACATTACAATTAGGGTTATAGGCAGGTTTAACTCTTGAACAATATAGCAAGGGATCTCATACACCCACTAGTGCTCAGCCACTAGGGGCACATCCATAGGGATGTCCATATCTCTAGCTCACTGCATTACACAGAAGAACCACTTCTTCACTAGTGCTCAACCACTAGGATCACGTTCACATGTGCTCTTCCACAAGCACGTCCACTCAACAGATCTTCTTCCCCACTACATTACACAGGAGAGTCATCTGGAGTTTCTCATCAACTCTCTGCTCAGAGGAGGCTAATACATCATCTTCATCTATGTCTTATGACGATGCACCCAACACTTTGGGATTTCACACATTCACCTTGTGCTCAACCACAAGCACATCCAACTCTGTCGATCTCCTTTCTCATTGCGTTACACAGGAGAATCATCTGGAGTTCTTCTCAACTCTTTGTAAGGAGGAGGCCATCTCTGCGTTCCAGCTCTGTCTCAGATAGGAACCACACACCCCTCTCAGGGGTTCTCTCTCAAGTTTGTGTCCTGGAGAATGTCTCACATAGTTGTAATCATCAACATATAGTTTAGGCTTCCATTGTTGCTCCTCCTGTCACTGCTCCCGTGTTGGTGGAAGAGTTCAGGAAGAGGAACAAAAAGGCAAAGAGGACTATCTGTGATGCGGTGAGAGACCACGTCATACCCCATTTGACTGGGAAAGACTATGACTTTGAGATGTGGGCCTCATTGTGCAAGCTTTACCAGAGTCCAAATCAGAATCGAAAGATGGTTTTGCAGGAGAAGCTCAGGGGCATTCAGATGCTCAACTCAAAGTCGGTCACTTCATACCTTGGTAGATTCGCTCAGATCGGAGATGAGTTAACAGCGGTCTGAGAGATAGTGGATATGGACTTTATGGTGAGGACAACTTTAAACAGCTTTTCCAAACCTTGGGGTTCATTTGTACGAGGCATTGTAGCCCGGGAGGTCATGCCTTCTTGGGAGAGACTTTGGTATGACTTCGTACAGAAGGAGTTGAGATGCAGCTCTGGGTCTTCAAGACAACAACAAATATCTGAGGGTGATGAGGATCTTGCTCTTTGGTCAAAGGGCAAGAAGAAGGTTGACAAGGGTGCTCGACAGGGTCCCAAGATGGGGGCCAAGCCACAGGGAGAGAGTGGCAGTGGGCAGAAGAGATATATGAGCAAAGTGAAGTGCTTTGCTTTTAAGAAGATGGGGCACTATGATGGACAATGTCCCAATAGGAAAAAGAAGTTGGGTGGTACAACAACTACAATAGATGAGAAGGATTTTCAGCCACAGTTTGAGAGGGAGTGTGCCTTCCTTATTTGTTGCACTTCAGTTGAGATGACACCCAGCATTTGGTATATAGACAGTGGAGCTTCGAGCCACATGACAGGTGTGAGAGAGCACTTCGTTGATCTCAGAGATCCTGAGGTCAGGATGGAGATTGTGCTTGGTAATGACACCATAGTCAGGGTTGTTGGGCGTGGCACAGTTACTTTTTTAGAGGGAGAGTATGCCACCCATTTCGTTCAAGGATGTGTTGTATGTCCCTGGGTTGAAGAAGAATCTGATATCAATTTCCACCCTCTAGGGTAGGGGTCTTGAGGTGTCCTTCAGAGGGACAGAGGTCCTCATACACCCTAAGCGATCATGTTTCACCTCAAGGCAGGTGATTGGAGTGAGGGATGGTAAACTTTACAGATCGATTTTTCAGCCCCTGCATGCTTTGGCAATGAGTAGCGACAACAATCAGTTATGTGAGTTATGGCATCGGAGGATGGCTCACCTTCATCATGGGGCTCTTGGAGGGTTGAGAGAGATTGTGATAGGAGTGTCACAATTCAACTTCGAGCATCAGGATGTGTGCATAGGGTGTGCGCTTGGTAAGTTTACCAAGGTTGTTTTCCCCCGCAGTGACAGCAGGTTAGTTAGGATACTGGATTTAGTACAAATAGATGTGTGTGGGCCCTTGTCTCAGGCGTCCTTGAGTGGTTGTGAGTATTATCTCACATTCATAGATGACCACTCGAGGAAGCCCTGGATCTATTTCCGGAAGGCTAAGAGTGAGGTCTTCAGGAGGTTCCAAGAGTTAAAAGCTCTTATGGAGGACCAGACTGGAAAGAAGATCAAGGTCTTACGGTCAGACAATGGAGGCGAGTATGCCTCCACAGAGTTTGTAGACTTATGTTCCCATGCAGGGATCAAAAGATAGATGATCGTACCTTACAACCCCTAGCAAAACGTGGTTGCTGAGAGGAAGAACAGGGCCATTACAGGTGTAGTGAGATCTATGTTGCATGATCAGACTTTTCCTTCATACCTTTGGGCTGAGGCGAGTGTTGTTGCAGTTTCTTTGTAGAACATGAGTCCCCACAGGATTTTGGGGAAGAAGACTCTTGAGGAGGCCTTCACTGGTAGGAGGCCCGATGTTGAGCATATCAGGATTTTTTTATGCTTGACATACTCTCATGTCCCCTCATAGAAGAGGACAAAGCTAGACCCCATAGCTCAGCAGGGGATTCTAGTTAGTTACTCAGAGATCTCTAAGGCCTATCAGATATACATTCCATCACAACGGAGAGTGGTGGTGAGCAGAAATGTTAGATTTGAAGAGGGTAGAGCTTTCAGGAGGTCTCTTGAGTCGAGAAACAGTATCGAGGAGGTTTTAAAGACACAGATTGATGTTTTAGAGGGAGCACAACCTCAGGTATCGAGTACACCAGTTTCAGGGGTGACAGAATCACCTTACACAACTTCAGGTTCACAGTTGCAAAGGGTTCAAGTAGAGGGTGCAAAGACATCAGGATCTCACACTGTTGGCATGAGATCTGAGACAAAGACTCGTGGGCACGAAGATCTTACTTCTCCTTTGGTTACTCCAGGGAAGAGGAAACCGAGACGGTTTTAGGAGACCCTGAAGGAAGCCAAGGAGAATGTTGGAGAGCCCAAAGGGTTGTTCAGAGAGAGAAAAGCACCAGATAGGCTTGGGTCCTACTTGGCGATGGTGACGAGCATCACAGATACATAGCCCGAGACATTTGCGCAAGCAGTTGACAAGCAGGTTTGGCAAGATGCCATGTTGGAGGAGTATGACTCCATTATGTGCAATCATGTATGGGAGGTGGTGTCGAGGCCAGTGGGGAAGTCAGTGGTGACTTCTAGATGATTGTATAAGACCAAGTATGTTGCAGATGGCAGCATAGAGAAACACAAGGCTCGATTTGTGGCGCGAGGATTCTTTAAGGTAGAGGGAGTTGACTATGATGAGACATTCGCACCAGTTGCGAAATACACGTCCATTCGGAGCATTATTTCCATAGCGGTAGAGATGAGTTGGAGGATACATCAAATGGATATAAAGACCGCATTTCTAAATGGCTTTATTGAGGAGGAGGTGTACATTGAGTTGCCACAGTGGTTTGAGGTGATGGAGAGAGATTCTCATGTGTGCCTTCTAAGAAAGGCATTGGATGGTCTAAAGCAAGATCCAAGAGATTGGTATTCAC
This sequence comes from Picea abies, assembly GCA_900067695.1. Classification (NCBI taxonomy): domain Eukaryota; kingdom Viridiplantae; phylum Streptophyta; class Pinopsida; order Pinales; family Pinaceae; genus Picea; species Picea abies. Next base: position 11,653 of record CBVK0100441798.1, on the reverse strand, counting down.
GTATTGATGCTTATTTGCTTCAGATGGGGTTTGAGAAGAGTGAGGCAGATCCTAACCTCTACTACATCATTCGAGGTGAGGATACACTCATTCTCATACTGTATGTTGATGATTTGTTCATCACAAGAGCGAAGCTTCTCATAGTTGATTGCAAGCTGGGACTTGCATCAAAGTTTGAGATGACATACATCGGTTTGATGCACTATTTCTTGGGCATGGAGGTTTGGCAAGAGGAGGGTCATATCTTTATGGGGCAGGGGAAGTATCTTGCAAACATATTGAGCAGGTTTCAGATGGAGGACTGTAGGCCCATGTCTACACTTATGATCACCAACTGGAAGAAGCTTAGCACTTCAGATTCCTAGTTGGTGGATGCTATGAGATACAGGCAGTTGATAGATTTTTTTATGTATTTGGTCAACACCAGACCAGATATTTGTTTTGTTGTGAACACTCTCACCCAATCTATGGTGGAGCCTAGGAGTGTTCACCAGATTGGGGAAAAACATGTTTTGAGGTACATAGTAGGTTCGGTGGATTTTGGTTTGGACTACGTCAAAGGGGATGGAGTTAGTTTGGTTGGTTACACAAACTCAGATTGGGCAGGATGTGCTACTGACAGGAAGAGCACCTCAGGGTGTTGCTTTGGCTTGGGATCAAGAGTTGTTTCTTGGTTTAGCCGAAAGCAAAAGTCCGTTGCTTTGAGTTTGGTCGAGGTAGAGTACATGGCAGTTAATCAGGACAAGTTGCGAGGTCATTTGGCTTCGTAAGTTGTTGGTTGATTTATTTGGTTGGGAGTTGTCTCCGAGGGTCATTCACTGCAATAATAAGAGTTGTATCAAACTCTCCAAGAATCCAATGTTTCATGACATGTTGAAGCATATTGAGATCAGATACCACTTCATCAGAGATTGGGTTCAGCGTAGGGCAATGAAGCTCCAGTATATTCTTATTGATCAGCAAGTGGTAGATATTCTCACCAAGGCCTTGCCATGGGGCAAGCATGTCTACTTCAAAGACAAGATGGGCTTGGTGAAAAACACTTTCCTCGGTAGGAGAGAGTGTTGAGTTCTGGTGTACCAAGGGAAGTGGTCCCTTTGTGGTTGTGGGTCTCTAACCACAAGAGGGAAATTTTTTACCCATTGTGTCTTATACTTTGTCTAATTTCACTTTGACATTTTCCTATGTCAAAAGGGCGAAATTTTTTACTTGAGTGAAAAAGTGACTATTAATTCACTTTGTGGGTGAATTGGAGGACATAAAGTGAACTATGGAAACTTAACCAAAAGTGGGTTTTGAGTTGAGATTCTTTTTTAGAGATCTCAACCTTGAATTAGATATAGCTTGGACTAATCCTAGCTATTGATCTTTTAGGTTTCCTTATGATTCCTTAAGAGGGACGCATAGGGCAAAAGGAGACTCATTCACTCTTTTGTTGTCTTCGAGAGCTAGAGGAGAGAAATCAAGATGGGAATGGAAGCAAAGGATGAGGGAAGCAAGGGCACCTCCTTCCATGGAGGGCTTTAGAAGGCTTTGGCTCCCATTTATTTGTGGTGTTCATACTTGCTTGGAGGAGGGTACACTATAGGAGGAGGGTGCACACCTAGTGGGCATGAGTTATGCTTGGCAGTTTGTTGTTTGGTTTGTTTTGTTGGAGAGGTAGCACACAAGAGTAGATTTGTGTGCAAGGGTTTCTTTTACAAAGCATTAAGGAGCAAGGGCGCAAGGCTAAAGTGGGATTGAGCAACTAGTGAGGAGGGTACACCATGCTTGGGCACATTCACCTTCTTGGACCTATATAGAAACTTGAGTGGAGTTGCCATTGTAACAAGTTCATTTGTTTTATTGTACTTGTTGTATCCCGCACTTCTTACATCACTTATATAGACTTACATTCCAAACTAGTTTTTCCCAGGGGGGTCTATCCAAGATCGTGTTGACCAAAAATACTTGTGTCATAATTTCATGCATGATAGAGTTTAGAACAACATTTTAATAGTTGTAAATATCTAGAGGTGTGTTATATATTTTGAGGTATGCATGTGTTAACCTATGGGCAACTAAAATTACATGCAAGGGAACCTTAAATGCATATGTAACCATAACAAAACAACAGAAAAGTTCTTGAATTGTTTGTTGTTATAAAACAACAACAAAGAACAATTGGATAGTTGAAACTTAGAGCCAATCTCAGGTCAAAGACAGACCTTGTTGGCACACTGTTAGGACCTCAGAAAATCTTCATGATATCGGAGCTTTGGTGGTTAAGAGTTGGTTGATTTTCTAGCATACAGTTGGCAGATTTTTGGACAGTTTTGGATAGCCTTATTTCACGCTTGTGTGTCAAGTGTTGAGTATGATTTCTTTTGCAGTTTAGCATCAGTTTGAGTTTCAGTGGACAGCCATGTCGGTGTCTCAGATGAGGGCAGAGGATAGGTTAGTCGGAGCTAGCAACCGGTCCCCTTGGAAGATCAGGCTTATCTTTGTCTTGGAGAATCTCAAACTATGGGATATAGTTCAAGATTTCGTTGGTGTTGCTCCTCTCACTGCTCTCGTGTTGGTGAAAGATTTTAGGAAGAGGAGAAACAAGGCAAAGAGGACTCTTTGTGATGCGGTGAGAGACCATGTCATACCCCATTTGACTGGGAAGACTATGCCTTTGAGATGTGGGCCTCATTATGCAAGCTTTACCAGAGTCCAAATCGGAACCGGAAGATGGTTTTCCAGTAGAAGCTCGGAGGTATTCAGATGCTCAAATCAGAGTCAGTCACTTCATACCTTGGCAGATTCACTTAGAACAGAGATGAGTTAGCAGTGGTTAGAGAGATAGTGGATCCATACTTTATGGCGAGGACCACTTTAAACAGCTTTTCCAAACCTTGGAGTTCATTTGTACAAGGCATTGTAACCCGGGAGGTCATGCCTACTTGGGAGAGACTTTGGCATGACTTCGTACAGGAGGAGTTAAGATGTGGCTCTGGATCTTCAAGATAGTAGCGGATATATGAGGGTGATGAGTATCTTGTTCTTTGGTCAAAGGGCAAGAAGAAGGTCGGCAAGGGTGCTCGACATGGTTCCAAGATGGGGGCCAAGCCATAGGGAGAGAGTGGCACTGGGCAAAAGAGAGATATGAGCAAAGTGAAGTGTTTTGCTTGTAAGAAGATGGGGCACTATGTTGGACAATGTCCCAACAGGAAGAAGAAGTCGGGTGGTATAACATCTACAACTGATGACAAGGATTTTCAGGCACAGTTCGAGAGGGAGTGTGCATTCCTTATTTGTTGCACTTCAGTTGAGACGACACCCAACATCTGGTACATAGACAATAGAGCTTCGAGCCACATGACAAGTGTGAGAGAGCACTTCACTGATCTCAGAAATCTCGAGGTCGGGATGGAGATTGGTGATGAAACCATAGTCAGGGTTGTTGGGCGTGGCATAGTTACTTTTCAAAGGGAGAGTATGCAACCCATTTCGTTCATGGATGTGTTGTATGTCCCTGGGTTGAAGAAGAATCTGATATCATTTTCCACTCTCCAGGATGGGGGTCTTGAGGTGTCCTTCTTAGGGACAGAGGTCCTCATACACCCTAAGGGGTTTTGTTTCACCTCAAGGCAGGTGATTGGAGTGAGGGATGGTAAACTATACAGATTGATTTTTCAGCCCTTGTATGCTTTGGCAGCGAGTAGCGACAACAATCAGTTATGTGAGTTATGGCATCGGAGGATGGCTCACCTTCATCATGGGGATCTTGGAGGGCTGAGAGAGGTTGTGACAGGAGTGCCATAATTCAACTTAGAGCATCAGGATGTGTGCAGAGGGCATGCACTTGGTAAGTTTACCAAGGTTGTTTTCCCCAGCAGGTCTGCTGGGACACTGGATTTAGTACACATAGATGTGTATGGGCCCATGTCTCGGGTTGCCAAGAGGAAGAACATGGCCATTACAAGTGCAGCGAGATCTATGTTGCATGATCAAACTTTGTCTTTATACCTTTGGGCTAAGGCGAGTGTTGCTGCAGTTTATCTGCAGAACAGAAGTACCCACAGGATTTTGAGGAAGAAGACTCCTGAGGAGACTTTCATTGGTAGGAGGCCCGATGTTGAGCATATCATGACTTTTTGACACTTGACATAATCTCATGTCCCCTCAAAGAAGAGGACAAATCTAGACTCCACAACCCAACATGGGATTCTAGTTGGTTACTCAGAGGTCTCAAAGGCCAATCGGATCTACATTTCATCACAGCGGAGAGTGGTGGTGAGCAGAGATGATAGATTTGAGGAGGGTAGAGCTTTCAGGAGGTCTCTCAAGTTGAGAGATAGTATCGAGGATGTTTCAGAGACACATATTGATGTTTTAGAGGGCGCACAGCCTCAGGTGTCGATTACACCAATTTCAGGGGTGATAGGGTCACCTTACACAGCTTCAGGTTCACAGTTGCAGAGGGTTCAGGCAAATGGTGCAAAGACTTCAGGATCTCAAAGTGTTGGCATGAGATCTGAGATACAGACTCTTGGGCACGATGATCTTACTTTTCCTTCGGTTACTCCAGGGAAGAGGAAATCGAGATGGTTTCAGGAGACCTTGAAGGAAGCTAAGGAGAATGTTGGAGAGCCCAGGGGGTTGTTCAAAGAGAGCAAAGCACCAGATAGGCTTGGGTCCTACTTGGTGATGGTGATGAGCATCACAGATAAAGAGCCCGAGACATTTGCGCAGGCAGTTGACCAATAGGTTTGGCAAGATGCCATGCTGGAGGAGTATGACTCCATTATGTGCAATGATGTATGGGAGGTGGTGTCAAGGCCAGTGGGGAAGTCAGTTGTGACTTCCAAATGGTTGTACAAGACCAAGTATGTTGCAGATTGTAGCATAGAGAAACACAAGGCCCAATTTGTGGCGCGAGGATTCTCTCAGGCAGAAGGAGTTGATTATGATGAGACATTTGCTCCAGTTGCAAGATACAAGTCCATTCGGAGCATTATTTCCATAACGACAGAAATGAGTTGGAGGATACATCAGATTCATGTAAAGACCTCATTTTTTAATGGCTTTATTGAGGAGGTGGTGTACATTGAGCAGCCACAGGGGTTTGAGGTGATGGAAAGCGATTCTCATGTGTTCCTTCTGAGAAAGGCATTGTATGGTCTGAAACAAGCTCCAAGAGCTTGGTATTCACGAATTGACGCTTATTTGCTTTAGATGGTGTTTGAGAAGAGTGAGACAGATCCTAACCTCTACTACATCATTTGAGGTGAGGATACACTCATTCTCATACTGTATGTTGATGATTTGTCCATCACAGGAGCGGAGCGTCTAATAACTGATCGCAAGCAATGACTTGCCTCAGAGTTTGAGATGACAGACATCGGTTTGCTGCACTATTTCTTGGACATGGAGGTTTGGTAAGAGGAGGGTCATATATTTTTGGGGCAAGGGAAGTATGATGCAGACTTCTTGAGCAGGTTTCAGATGGAGGACTGCAGGCCCATGTCTACACTTATGATCACCAACTCGAAGAAGCTTAGCGCTTCAGATTTTCAATTGGTGGATGCTACGAGATACAAGCAACTGATAGGTTCTTAGATGTATTTGGTCAACACCAGACTAGATATTTTTTTTGCCGTGAACACTCTCAGTCAATTTATGGTGGAGTTTAGGAGTGTTCACTGGATTGGGGAAAAACATGTTTTGAGGTACATAGCAAGTTCAGTGGATTTTGGTTTGGACTACGTCAGAGGGGATGGAGTCAATTTGGTTGGCTACATAGACTCAGATTGGGTAGGATGTGCTATTGACAAGAAGAGCACCTCAAGGTGTTGCTTTGGCTCAGGATCATGAGTTTTTTCTGGTTTATCCAGATGCAAAAGTCGGTTTCTTTGAGTTCGGTCGAGGCAGAGTACATGGCAGCTAGTTAGGCCAGTTACGAGGCCATTTGGCTTCGTAAGTTGTTGGATGATTTATTTGGTCAGGAGTTGTCTCCGATGGTCATTCACTGCGATAATAAGAGTTGTATCAAACTCTCTGAGAATCCATTGTTTCATGATAGGTCGAAGCATATTGAGATCAGATACCACTTCAATAGAGATTAGGTTCAGCGTGGGGCAGTTAAGCTCTAGTATATTGCTATTGATCAGCAGGTGGCAGATACTCTCACCAAGGCCTTTCCAAGGGGAAAGCATGTCAACTTCAGAGACAAGATGGGCTTGGTGAGAAACACTTTCCTTGGTAAGAGGGAGTGTTGAGTTATGGTGTACCAAGGGAAGTGGTCCCCTTGTGGTTGTGGGTCTCTAACCACAAGAGGGAAATATTTGACCCATTGTGCCTTCTACTTTATGTCTAATTTCACTTTGACATTTTCCTAAGTCAAAAGGGTTAAATTTGTCACTTGAGTGAAAAGTGACTATTAATTCACTTTGTGGGTGAATTGGGGACATAAAGTGAACTATGTAAACTTAACTCAAAGTGGGTTTTGAGTTGAGATTCTTTTTGAGAGATCTCAACCTTGGATTAGATATGGCTTGGAGTGATCCTAGTCGTTGATCTTTTAGGTTTCCTTGTGATTCCTTAAAAGGGGTGCATAGGGAAAAAGGAGGCTCATTTACTCTTTTGTTGTCTTGGAGAGCTAGAGGAGAGCAATGGAGATGGGAATGGAAGTAAAGGATGAGGGCGACAAGGGCACCTCCTTCCATGGAGGGCTCTAGGAGGCTTTGGCTCCCATTTATTTGTGGTGCTCACACTTGCTTGGAGGAGTGCGCACTATAGGAAGAGGGCGCACACCTAGTGGGCATGAGTTATACTTGGCAGTTTGTTGTTTGGTTTGTTTTGTTGGATAGGTAGCACACAAGAGAAGATTCGTGTGCAAGAGTTTCTTCTACAAAGCATTAAGGAGAAACGACGCAAGACTGGAGTGAGATTGAGCAACTAGTGAGGACATGTATAACAACTTGAGACGATGAACATGGCCATTATAGGTGCAGTGAGATTTATGTTGCATGATCAGACTTTGCTTTTATACCTTTGGGATGGGATGAGTGATACTACAGTTTATATGCAGAACAAGAGCACCCATAGAATTTTGAGGAAGAAGACTCATGAGGAGGCCTTCATTGGTAGGAGGCCCGATGTTGATCATATCATGATTTTTTTATGCTTGACATACTCTCATGTCCCCTCAGAGAAGAGGACAAAGCTAGACACCACAACCCAACAGGGGATTCTAGTTGGTTACTCAGAGGTCTCGAAGGCCTACCAGATCTATATTCCATCACAGCGAAGAGTGGTGGTGAGCAGATATGGTAGATTTGAGGAGGGTAGAGCTTCCAGGAGGTCTCTCGTGTCGAGAGACAATATCGAGGAGATTCCAGAGACGCAGATTGATGTTTCAGATGGAGCACAGCCTCAGGTGTCGAGTACACCAATTTCAGGGGTGACGGGGTCACCTTACACAGCTTCAGGTTCACAGTTGCAGAGGTTCAAGCAGAGGGTGTAGAGACTTCAGGATCTTAGAGTGTTGGCATGAGATCTGAGATAGAGACTCATGGGCATAGAGATCTTACTTCTCCTTTGGTTACTCCAGGGAAGAGGAAACCAAGATGGTTTCAGAAGACCCTGAAGGAAGCCAAGGAAAATGTTGGAGAGCCCAAGGGGTTGTTCAGAGAGAGCAGAGCACCAGATAGGCTTAGGTCCTACTTGGCGATGGTGACGAGCATCACAGATACATAGCCCGAGACATTTGCGCACGCAGTTGACCAGCAAGTTTGGCAAGATGCCATGATCAAGTATGACTCCATTATGCGCAATGATGTATGGGAGGTGGTGCCGAGGCCAATGGAGAAGTCAGTTGTGACTTCTAGACAGTTGGACAAGACCAAGTATGCTGCAAATGACAGCATATAGAAACACAAGGCCTGATTTTTTGCGCGAGTATTCTCTTAGGTAGAGGGAGTTGACTATGATGAGACATTCACACCAGTTGCGAGATACACATCCATTCGGAGCATTATTTCCATAGCGACAAAGATGGGTTGGAGGATACATCAGGTGGATGTAAAGACCACATTTCTGAATGGTTTTATTGAGGTGGAGGTGTACATTGAGCAACCACAAGGGTTTGTGGTGATGGAGAGAGATTCTCATTTGTGCCTTCTGAGAAAGGCATTGTATGGTCTAAAGCAAGCTCCAAGAGTTTGGTATTGACGTATCGAATCTTATTTGCTTCAGATGGGGTTTGAGAAGAGTGAGGTAGATCCTAACCTCTACTACATTATTTGAGGTGAGGATACACTCATTCTCATATTGTATGTTGATGATTTGTTCATCACAAGAGTGGAGCTTCTCATAGTTGGTTACAAGGTGGGACTTGCATTAGAGTTTAAGATGACAGACATTGGTTTGATACATTATTTCTTGAGCATGGAGGTTTAGCAGGAGGAGGGTCATATCTCTCTGGGGTAAGGGAATTATGTTGCACACATCTTGAGCAGGTTTCAGATGGAGCACTGCAGGTCCATGTCTACACCTATGATCACCAATTAGAAGAAGCTTAGTGCTTCAGATTCCCAATTGGTGGATTCTATGAGATACATGCAGCTGATAGGTTCATTTGATGTATTTGGTCAACACCAGAACGGATATTTGTTTTGTCGTGAACACTTTCAGCCAGTTTATGGTGGAGCCTAGGAGTAGTCACTGGATTGGGGCAAAACATGTTTTGAGGTACATAGCAAGTTCAGTGGATTTTGGTTTGGACTACGTCAGAGCGAATGGAGTCAGTTTGGTTGGCTACACAGACTCAGATTGGGTAGAATGTGCTACTGATAGGAAGAGCACCTCAGGGTGTTACTTTGGTTTGGGATTAGGATTTGTTTTCTAGTTTAGCCGGATGTAAAATTTAGTTGCTTTGAGTTCGATCGAGGCAGAGTACATGGCAGCAAGTTAGGCCAGTTGCGAGGCCATTTGGCTTTGTAAGTTGCTAGTTGGTTTATTTGGTCAAGAGTTGTCTCCAACGGTCATTCACTGTGATAATAAGAGTTGTATCAAACTCTCTGAGAATCTAGTGTTTCATGACAGGTCAAAGCATATTGAGATCAGATACCACTGTTGAAATATTGTAAGTGCGAAGAATATTCTAATTATTATTGAGTTATTTTTATATAGATCAAATCCCCTTTTGTGGATTGATCATGTCAGGTCTTGTATATGACCAAATTCTCTTTTGTGGATTGGTCAAACCATGTTTATATGGTGGTAATTGAAAAGTCGACCCTTAGGGCTAATTAAAGTGGCTTTAACCACTAGTTGAAGAAGCCGGCCCTGCTTGGTGAAAAGACACAACCCTAGAGCCCCTCAATTAGTATAAATAAGAGGATATGGCACCTCATTCACTCACTCACTCATCTAGTGCGCATCTTTTGGAGGTAGTTGCAGTTGCAAGGAGGAGGAGAGTGAGGTGCATGCTCAGTGTTGGTTTATCTCTAGCATTTTGGTCTTTATCTTGGCATTGTATTGGCAATCTATATTAAGGAAGTTTTTGCTGGGTTTTCTCCCCCATGACGGTTTCCCAGGATAAAATGTTGTGTACATTGTGATTGTGTTTCTCTCAATGATCATATTTGTGCTATTAATTTTTAAAATCATTAAAACGTAACATGGTTTCAGAGCTAAACTGAAGAGAGCACCTTTCACTGGGTAACCAAAAACATCATTGTTGTCGTACAAGAAAATTATGGATTTTCATTGGAAGGGAATTTCTAACTAAAAACCATCTAGGGAAGTGCACCCTAGCCTAGCGAACTCATTGGCAGCTTGAGTGCACCTTTTCAGTGGTTAGAGCCTCCGAAAAGTCAAACCCTAGTTTTGACTGGTACCAAAAAACTAAGAAACCAGAACCAGTAACCGAAGTACCAATCCAGATTTTTGCAGGTCAAGTTTCAAGTGGTAAAACTTGAAATTTTTTAAGTCATAAAGCTCCAGCCTACTCGCCTCAGCCCAGCGCATCTCCTGGTAAGTTCATAATTACTTTCTGAGCACTTTCATTTTTTGGTCATTTTCTCAGCTCGAGGTCAAGATGTTTGCAAGCACTAAGCTTGTTGACAAGTTAAAAGGTGTGAAAAACTTCCATGCCTAGAAGTACATAATTGGACTCATTGTTGAAGAGAATGACCTAGCAAAATCATAAAAGAAAATGTACCAGAACGCGAAGAAGAAGTAGCCAAAACAAAGTGCAAAAAGGATATGGTTAGGGCCAAAAGGATCATTGCAGATTCCATTAAAGATCACTTGATTCCTCAAGTGTCTTTTCAGAATACTCCAAAAGAAATGTTTGATGCCCTAACCAGAATGTATGAAGGAAAGAACATCAACTGGAAGATGAACTTGAGAACCCAACTCAAGAATACAAAGATGCAGAAAGGAGAAACAGTCCATGACTATTTCTCTAGGGTTTCTCAATTCAAGGAACAGTTAGAAGCAATTGGAGACAACCTAGATGAAGATGAACTCATAATGAAAGCTCTTAATGGTTTCACAAGACCTTGGGATGCCTTCATCCAAACTATTTGTGCAAGAAAAGAAAAACTCCAATTTGATAGTCTATGGAAAGAATGTGTTCAAGAAGAAGCAAGAGTAGCCATCCGAGAAGCGGTACTATTAAGGGATGAAGACCAAGCCCTAGCTTCTCATGCTAAAGGAGGAAAGAAAAGGTCGCATTTCCATAAGGAGACCCACCTTCATAAGGAATCTCACTCACCAAAGAGATTCACCCATAAATAATTTCACCCTCCAAGAAGATTCCAGAAATATCAGAAAGGGAAAAGAAAAGAAAAAAATTTATCCTCTTATCATTATTATCATTGTGATAAGATGGGACACATTGCTAAGAATTGTCCTGCAGTAAGGGTAGAATACAAGAAGAGAAATAACAAAAGACATCATGCCCATGCAGTTGATGATGATGAGCCACCTACAAAGATGACTAAAGAAAAGATTGAAGATTATGTTTTATTTTCCGCCCTCTCAGGATCTAAGTGTTAGAATCTAGAAGATAGTGTGCTCGTTTTACCATTGATGATACCCTCATCACCCAACCATAGGCTGAAGCCTCCCTCCGAGCACCTTAACCTTGACTAAGAATTCCTCCGGAAGCAAACCCTAGGCTAGATAGCCAAACAAAGGATAGCGCATCTTTCCCCAAGGATAGTACATCACAAAAAGTTGATTAGATAGTCCAAACCCTAGCCAAGAGATATTCAAGCCAAATATTGAAACTAGTTGCTGCTGCAACTACACCTGCAACCCTCCTCCAAACCTGCGCACAAGACTGCAACTGCAGTGCGCACCAAACTGCAAAACTACAATTCTGAGATGCTGCAAATGAGAAATGGCGCCCTGTATTTATAGTAGATCTGTCAGTTTTGATGGGGCCGACTTCTCCTTCTGGATAAGTGTTTGTTCAATATATTATTATTATTTCTGGCCGACTTCTTCTCTTGGAGGCTAATAGCCTAATATAAATTATCTTCTTGAGCCGACAAGGCTTCTAGGGTTATTAGCCAACTCATTAGGGTTTCTCTTGCTTCCTGGAGTCTTATATTCTCGTCAAGTTTACATGTGGAGGTAAATACCTCCCGCAGCTACCATAATATTAACACTC
>CBVK0100441780.1:0-12696 GCA_900067695.1 Picea abies | reverse complement strand
ATATATATATATATATATATATATATATATATATATATATATATATATATATATATATATATATTTCCTTCTGTTGCTTTTGTTTCTCACGCTTTCTGTCTCTAACGATATTTTAAGCATACTGCAGACTGCAAATTGTTCTCCAATCTCTGTGAATAATCTTGTGTCATGTGCTGTCTTTCGCGAGATAATGTATGCTATGCATTCTTCTTCTCTCTTGCAGTTTCAAAAAGAACTCAATTGTGCTCTTCTTCTTATGATTGGGCTTCTCTCCAGACACTGTGAAGTGACTTACATCCTGAGCTCTAATACCATGAAAAAATGAGAAACAAAGAAGACAAAATTGGAAAACAAGAAAATTGAAGAGTGCATAGTGTTGAGTGTCTTTATTAAGGGAAAAGAGTTGAGCTAAATAAGCTCGAGAAAATCAAGAAGATCAAGAAACAAAACAAGATGAGCTAAATAAGCTCGAGAAAATCAAGAAGATCAAGAAACAAAACAAGAAATCCTAACTAACTCATACATCTGGCCAGAACAACTGGTAGTGTACAGTAACATACTGTTGAGATTACAGTTATAACTAACATATGTTACCCTTTTCAAGGAATTACATGATTTTTTTTCTTGGACTTGTGAACAAATTCCTACCATCAACCCCATGATTGTTGAACATGAGATTAGGAATTACGAGAATGCTAATCCAATTTGGAAAAAGTTATGACCAGTCAATCCTAAGAAAACTACTACGACCAAGGAAGAGGTAGAGAATATGCTCAAAGCTAGCCTCATTTTCCTAGTTCCCTTAACCGAGTGGGTATCCAACCTAGTGCATGTGGATAATAAACAGGGAACCATTTAGTTTTGCATGGATTTTTAGGATCTGAACAAGGATTTCCCAAAGGATAACTATCATAATCCCTTCATCAATCAGACCATTCATGAGTACACTCAGAGTGAGATATTTTCATTCATGGATGGTTTTTCTGGTTATAATAATATCCAAATATGGCTTGAGGACCAACATAAAACTAGATTTATCTATATTAGGGGGACATTTCCTTACTGTAAAATTCCTTTCAGCCTTAAAAATGTTGGGTCTACCTTCTAGTGGGTTGTTTGGTATTCTTTTCATGACATCTAACATATCGTCGAAGCATACCTCAATGATTTGGCTTCATGATTTTGTAAGAGGGAAGATGATCTCGAGCATCTTTGTGCAGTGTTTGATAGATTTCATTACTACGTGATTTGTTTGAATCCTCAAAAATGTTTATTTTATATCATGTCTCGGTGATTTTTAGGATTCACTATGTCTAATAAGGGGGTCATGTTTGATCCACTCAAGGTTGAGGAAATCCTTCAGTATGCTCCCTCACATACTTTGTGCCAATTACAAATCCTTTAGGGAAAGGTTATCTTATTGTGATGGTTTATTACAAATTATTTCAAGGTTACTAAAGGTTTCATTCACCTACAAAAGAAAGGGGTCCCATTCATTTGGGATGATTTTTCTCAAAAATATTTCAATTCCTTGAAAAAGGAACTTATGTCATCCCCCCTTGCTTAGTAATCTATACTATAACAAGGAATTCATGTTATACCTTGAAACATCTGAATCAACCATTGGGATGGTTTTCATTCAGGAATATGATGTGCATGAGGAGCACGTTGTGTACTACATGAACAAGAGTCTCATCAGCCCTGAGTTGAGGGATTTTCATCTTCAGAAGATGGCTCTAGCAGTAGTCCATGATGTCCAACAATTATGATAATAGATGTGAATCCTTTCAATTTTTTCTTGAACAAATGAGTCATTTGATGAAAGTACAACAAATAGATTTTGATTCTACAAGAGTTTGATCTCAAATTCACATCGATCAAGTCAAAAAAGTATTTAGTTTTCATCGAACTAATTTAAAAACTTCCTAAGACTAGTGAGGATAAAATTGAAGTTGACTCATTCCATTGCGATCATTTATTCCTTATCTCTTTAAATGACCTTTTGTATGGGGACATACTCATATATAACCAGACCCAAAGGTTCCCTCCTGACTTTTCGCATGAAGAGTAGTGTTATATTTTCCATCATGGAAAAATATACCTTATAATCAGTGACACTCTATATCATCTAAGGGTGGACCAACTTTTGTGTTACTGTGTAAGTCACAAGGAAGCATAAATGGTTCTCAATGATTCTTTTAGTGGAGCCTATGGAAGTCACCTATACATATTTCCAACAACCCAAAAGATATTGCACACCAGATATTTTTGGTTCTCTATCTTTAAAGATTGCATTGAAGTTGTTAAAAAATGTTATTCGTGCCACGTTTTTAGGAGGAAGATGCACACACACCTTGCTCCCCTTTTTCCTATCATCATAATTGACCATTTAACTAAGTGGGGGGATGATTTCACGACTTACCACCCAAAATTCATCTATGGGGAACAATTACATCATCATGGTATTTCACTACTTTACCAAGAGGGTCGAGGCCATATCAACGTTCTGAAATGAAGATGAGATGGTGGCACTGTTAGGTTTCAATGAGGTGATAGTTTAGTTTGGTGTTCCTAGGGATATTTTCATTGATCATGGAAGTCACTTTCAAATAAAATTATTACCGAATTAGCAACTAAGTTGGGTTTCAATCAATAACACTGATCTCCCAATTATCCATAGGAAATTGGTCAGGTTGAGTCAATTAATAAGTCCTTCAATACCATATTCTAGTGAAATATTAATGTGAGTAAGTCCAACTGACATGCAATTATTTTTTCATCACTATGGGCCTATTGAACTTCTATGAAGAATGCTACTAGGTTCACTCCTTTCCAACTCGTTCATTAGGTGGAAGTGGTTCTCCTAATTGAATGTGAAATCACTTTAGTAAAAATAGAAATTGGGCTCCTACTGACACTTCCACCTTGGAAAATGTCTCTGTCACATTGAGAACCTTAACGAGAGATGTAGAGACATGGCTACATAGATGAGGCACACAAAAAGTGACTTAAGAATCGGTATGATAAATGTTTTATCCCTCAAGTCTTCTTTGAAGGAGACTTTGTTTTGGTCTATGACTATGCAAATATTCCTCAGGGGCAATAGGATTTAACCCCATGTGGCATGGTCCTTACATAGTGAGGCATGTAATTCATAATGGAAATTATGAGCTTGAAGATTACGAGATAAAATTGATTGACGTGTTGATATTATGGTAGTTTCAGGAGGCCTATGACTAGAATATAATATTTTGGAAGGTAGAAAAACCCTAGAAGACAAGTCGGCTCATTAAAATAATTATCATTAAAGAATTAGCCTTCAAAAGGAAAAGTCGACCCAAACAGGTGAAAAGAACCACTATAAATAGAGGGTGCTTAAGTTTATTTGTACACACACTTCACTCCCTCTCTCAGTCAAGTATAGCACAAGTTTGGAGTTGTAGTTACAAGTTTGGAAGGTGTATCTTTTGGGTGATTCTTTGTCTCTCTTTCTATCACTATCTAGCATAAGATATGTTCCCTACCTCCTAGTATCTATTGGTGGTATTCTTGGTAATGTCTTGGATTATATTGGTGGTATTCTTGGTGACGTCTTGGAAGAAGTGAAACTACAATTGTTGCAGTTGGGTATTGTTCTTGTTCTATGGTTTTGGGAGTTTCTGTCTGGTGCACTATCTTTGGAGAAATATGTGCTATCTTAGTTATCTATTGGTTCTATTGTTGCTTCGAGAATCATTCTATTTGGCAAAGGTTATGGTTCTTGGGGGTGGCTACATGCCTATGGTTGGGCGAAAATATTGTGATATTATCTATGGTAAAACAAGCACATCGAATATTTTAACAGGTTATGGACCCACACTACCTTTAGAATAGTCTAACCAATGGAAGGTAGAGCATGAGTTCTTTGTCAAACTCGTTGTAGCACCAGTTGCAACTGTAACTAGGGTTTCTAATTTTGCAGCTGCAACAAGCCCTAATCCAACTCTTTGGGAACCTTAAGTGAAGTGTTGAACCTAATTTCTAGATATTCTAGTGTGCCCTATCCTAGCACACCCTTTGGTGTCCTCATTAGAAAAAAAATTCAAGTTTGAGTTTTTAGTCGAAGTTAAAGTCAAAGGTTGACTTTTGGTCAAAGTTGATTTTGTGGTCAAAGTTGAAATTTTAGAGTTTGTAGATTGTTCTAATCATTGAAACTTGTTGTTTCAATTTCTAACCTCTTCTTTTCAAGATGGTGTCTAGTATCAGATTAGAAGACAAGTTGAACAATGCAACAAATTTCAAAGGTATGCACTTGTATATTATGCTTTTCATGTTATATCATCCAACAAAACATGAGTGTGTTTTGTAGGGAATATTCAAGAGATACTTTCCAAGAAATGATCTTGGATTCAGTATACTCAAAGGAACAAGAAGTTGAGGAACCAAGTTCTAGGTTTCATTGATCAAATTGTTAAGTTTCAATTTTCACATATCAAGTTTAATAGTTACTATAGTACAAGTAAACACTATAGTTGTGACAACAATATTTCAAAGGTTATATTACTTTTAGGTATACTTGGTTTCATATAAATACTATTGATATAGATGCATATTGCACTTGTTTGCAACATTATCTAACTTCTCATCTAGGAGATATCTCTTGTTTTTCTCTCGGTCAGGTCACCTTGGTAACTCTATGATGAATACCATCCTTTTTACCATACATATTTACTTATGAAAATGCTATTGGAAATATTTTTTCTATTGGTTTTATTATTCCGAGAAGGTCACATGAAATAGCTCTGAGAAGGAGCTAGAGTGAAAGTTGAAAAACATGGAGCAAATGACTCCATCAAGTGGTGAGGTAGGTGATCTCACCAAATACCAATTCTAAAGGAAGCATGTAAAGAAAAATATGTTTTGGACATCATTCACTTAGATGTGTGTGGACCAATTTCAACCTCCTCACTAACTGGGAGAGTACAACTCAGATGATTTCAATAAATTTTACAGAGAGGTTGATATTAGGAAGGATCTCACTACTCCCTACAATCCTCCGCAGAATGGTGTACCCGAAAGAAAGAAATGATCTATTGAATAATCTATCAAGGCAAGGATGAATGACCAAAATCTATGGGGAGAATCAACTATGAAAACTGTATATGTTCAAAATAGAAGTCCTCAACATATATTGAAGAACATGGCTCCATACGAAGCTTTCTCAGGAAATAATCCAAGTGTTAATCACTTGAGGATATTTGGGTGTCAGTCAAGCACAAAGAATGAAAGGAAGCTATGATCATACCTAGACTTGAAGGAAAGTCGATAGTCACTTCAAAATGGGTTTACAAGATAAGTAATGCAGTAGATGGGAGTATTGATAAATACAAGGCAAGATTCGTGGCTAGAGGGTTGTCCCAACAAGAGGGATAAACCTATGTTGAGACATTTGCTCCAATTTTCAGATATACCTCTATTAGAGACATCATATCTCTTGAAACATCCATGGGTTGGAGTTTACATTAGATGGATGTAAATACCACTTTTCTCAATGGAGTAATTGAGTATACATAGAGAAACCTCAAGGTTTTGAGGTACACTCGAGAGAAATCCATGTATAAAGAAGGCCTTATATGGACTCAAGCAAGCTCCAAGAGCTTAGTATGAATGAATTGACAATTACTTGATGAGACTTGGATTTTCCAAGAGCTATGTTGATCCATATCCTTATTACAATATTGTGAATGATGCAGCTATGATTTGACTACTATATGTTGATTATTTGTTTCTGACAAGTGCATAACATCTTGTTATTCAGTGTAAGAGGGAGTTTGTATCTGAATTCGATATGAAGGATCTTGGTCTCATGCATTATTATTTGGGACTATAAGTATATAAGAAGAGTGGTGAAATCTTCCTGGGGTAAGGAAAGTATGTTGTAAATATCCTTCAGAAGTTTGGGATGATGGATTGCAAATCCATGGCAACTCCCATGGTGACAGATCTGAGGAAGTTGAGAGACTCTGATTGTTATCCAGTAGACTCATCCATGTACCAACAATTGATTGACTCATTTATTTATTTGGTTAATCCCCGGCTGAACATTTACTTTGATGTAAACACGTTGAGTCAATTCGAGGTGGAACATAGACATGAGCATTGGATAGCTGCAAACAGCATTTTGAGATATCTTTGCGGGGCACTAAATTATGGTTTGAGATATGCCTCAAATAGTGATTCACAAATGAATGGATTTATTGATTCAGATTGGGAAGAGAGTGCAGATTACATAAGGAGTACTTATGGTATATGCTTCTGTTTGGGCTCTACTATGACATCATGGGATAGCAAGAAAAAAAATTCTATTGCACTGAAAACTGCAAAAGAAGAGTATATTGCATATTGTGATTCTTATATAGAAGTAGTATGGCTCCATAAGCTAGTTTCTGGACTATTTTATTAGGTGCTAGATTCGATTGTGATATATTGTGATAATAAAAACTGTGTGAAGCTTTTAGAGAACCCCATGTTCCATGAAAGGTCAAAGCACATTGAGATCAAGTACTATTTTACTTGTGATAAATTCCATAAGGGAAAAGTGTTTCTCGAGTACATCTCCACCGATGAGAAGACAACTAATATTTTGGCGAAGCCTTTATCGAAGATAAAGTTTCCATACTTGAGGGACAATACGAGATTCGTGGATATTTCTCCCTTGGTTTAAAGGGAGGAGTTGACTTCCTCAGTTGGGAGGGAGTGCTAATATATGGCATCATGGATAGTCATTGTGTTGGTGGATAGACATTCTCCCTATGGAAAATGGTCCAAGTTGACAAAGTGCTTCATCATCATGCCAGTACATCTTAGATATAATACATATGTCTTGAGATGTATCATGCTAATACAACTTAGATATGATGCTTCGCATCATGCTAGTACATATTAGAAATGATGCACTAGCATCATGCTAGTATAGCTGAGAGATTATGCATATGCTTGAGTCACATCATGCTAGTACAACTTAGATATGATGTAATAGCATCATGCTATTACAACTCATAGATGATGAAGATGACTCACATAATGCCAGTACAACTTAGAGATGGTGCATTGACACCATGCTAGTACGGATTAGAGATGATGCACATCATGCTAGTACATCTTAGATATGATTCACTCACATCATGCTAGTACAACTTAGAGATGATGTATATGCTACTCCACATCATGCTATTACAACTTATACATGATGCATTCACATTGTTCTAGTACAACTTAGAGATGATACAATGGAGAGGATGGTTCTTGTAGCCATTGTGGGGAATTTATAATCTATTGGGACAATCATTGTTCTCGGACATATGTCTAGATTAGAAGAATGGTCCCTGTATCACTGTGTTGAGTGAGTGACTTATGAAAGACACTCTTTTGAGTGCGCTAAGTCTAGCACATGAATTATTCAACATCATTCTCGATTACTGAAATGGAGTATGGCCTCAAGAGATGATGCATATGATGATATGATTTGATGCCAGGAGACTATTGTACTGCATGGTGATAGCTATTGTAGCTATTAGTTGATTGCAGTAGAGTGTGTGTGTCTCTGTATAATAACTATGTACTACTATGGTGGATTTGTTCCAATGGTAGTGACTATGTGTCACTAGATAGTATATGTGACTACTAGGAGTGGTTGTGTACCACTCGATAATAGTTGTGTACTACTATGGATCGACATTGTTGTGATCTATTAGATGGAATTGTAGTAACTGTGTACTACTACTGGATTGTCATGGAGACTACTAGTAGTGTTGAAGGAGTTTACTAGGATGGTGTGCCAACCAATAGTGTTGGAGGTGATTTCCATCTATATGGATAGCGATGATGATGCTCGTGACATGATCTACATGATCATGGGATAGCCTATGTGGCTATGATGATGCTACATGTAGAATGGTCTGCAAGACTATGTGAATCTTTTCCATACCATGTGAAATAGATGGATGTGTTTAATATCATTACAGTTAATACCTCCCTAGCTAGGAAGGAGTATTGATATTATGGCAGTTGCGGGAGGCATTAACCTCCATGTGTAACCTATGACTAGAATATAATATTCCAAAATCTAGAGAAACCCTAAACAAATGTGTAAAAACTCTAGAAGAAAAATTGACTCAATAAAATAATTAATATTAAAATATTAGCATCCAAAAGAACAAATCTTCCCAGACAGGTGACAAGAACCATTATAAATAGAGGGCGCTTGAGATCATTTTTACACACACACTTCGCTCACTCTCTCAATCAAGTCTAGCACATATTTGGATCTACAGTTGCAAATTTGGAAGGTGTATCTTCTAGGTGATTCTTGGTCTCGCTCTCTAGTTCTATCTAGACTAAGATATACGCCCTCCCTCCTAGTATCTATTGGTGGTATTCATGGTAATGTCTTGGAGTATATTAGTGGTATTATTAGTGACGTCTTGGAAGAAGTGAACATGAGATTGCTGCAGTTGGGTATTGTTCTTGTTTTGTGGTTTTGGGACTTTTTGTCTGGTGCACTACCTTTGGAGAAATATTCCAATCTTAATTATTTGTTGGTTCTAGTGTTGCTTCTAGAATCATTCTATCTATAAAATGTTATGGTGCTCAGGTTGGTTGCATGCCGATGGTTGGGTGAGAATATTGTGATATTCTCTATGGTGAAATGAGCACATCAAATATTTTAACATGACGAGCCCCATAATGGGATTTACCTCAAGAGGTACTGTGGTAAGAAAACGATGTATGGGAATTCCATTTTTTAGTTGTATTTTTAGTGGCTTTAGCTTTATTTATCTTTCAATTTTTATTTTTTATTGAATTGTTTCTTATCATGCTTTTTTCTTGGTTGGAATATGGTGTTAGATTTACCTATGTTTCTTAGATTTGTGGACGGTTCTAGCCAACACACCCAAAACCTTGGTTTTGTTTCTTTTGTGATCTATTCTTTCACAATCCATCTTGTGACCTCAAGAGGTTCTTGTTTCTGACCAATAACATTACCGAGTATAGTTCCATAATTAAATTTATTTTGGAAGTCATTTAATATGGAATTCAACATCTAGTAGTTCACCTATATTTGCAACTACTGGTATCACAATTAAACAAAGAGTACACGGTCTATGATCCTCAACTTCTCCTAAGGTTTTTACCAGTGCAATTTCTCAAATGATATTTTGAGTTAATTCCTTATGGTCATATTATGAGAAGTCTTAATTATTTATCTAAAGCATTAGTTAACTATGTATTAGTTTGGCATATGTGACATTAATAAAAAATCAAAGAATGCATGCACATATCATGGCAAGCAATCATGACATCATTGTGAATATAGGTAAAGTTTAATACTTTGTATATAGCCATAAGTGTCATCAAGTAAAGAATGTTTAATATGGTATATAAAATCAAGCTTCATATCAGATGGTAATATATATACATCTAGTACTATAATATAGATACATCTAGGCATTAGACCTTGGATCAACATGGGTTTCATTATAGCACATGATGACATTTTCCACCCATTGGAACAATTGTACCTAGGCACATGGTACTCCAACCACCCATATTTGGATGCACTACAGAACACCCTCTATCTATGCCACTGAAATCAGGTAGTTCAACCACTCTAGTTTCCTCTACACTTTCTATAGAACCATTTTGGAATCTACCCTAGGTTGGTTCTCATCTCTACCTTGGCGTCAATTCCTTCAGTAACCTTGTGGTCATATCAGTCCAATATATGTGTCATAAGAGTATTTTTGGTCATATATCACATAAAAAATATTTGTTTACCTCTTTGTTTCTTTCATTATCTAAAAATTGATAAAAGTTAAATCATTTTAAAATTTTAATAAATTTCACTTACCATTCTCACCCCAGGTGGAATCTAGGGGAAATGCTATATTTGTATCATGTTGGTTAGAATATGGATAGTTTTCTAGGGAAATGATATCATGGGACCAACATTCAAAACATTCATGAAGCCTCCTCAAACTAGCTAGTCACGCACCCGCCCCCAAATTTGTGCATTAGATCTTCCAATTGAACCATCCTGAGATCATGTATCCTAGGTGGGGTGAGTGAGATGCATATATGCATCATTGTAACTCACTCTAGAAAGAAATTACACATTATTATTCCATATATGAAGTTATTTTGTCACCCCATTTTTCAATCTATCAAATGGGCCTTCATCTTTGCCAAAATTCCTCTGGG
The DNA here is from genome assembly GCA_900067695.1 of Picea abies. NCBI lineage: Eukaryota > Viridiplantae > Streptophyta > Pinopsida > Pinales > Pinaceae > Picea > Picea abies. Next base: position 2,457 of record CBVK0100441780.1, on the reverse strand, counting down.
CCATTCAAATAAAATCGATGACAAGCACTCTAACCAGTTGTACATTTGTGGGCATGAGGTTGAGTGAGGTTCCATGGAGCTAGATGATCTATCAATAACCAAGAGTATGATCTCCAGAATCAAGTCTTCTATACCATTATGGGGGCTTGGGATCTCATCTTTTGAGTCCCCACATACAATAAATGTTGATTTACTCTTGAATTGTCAATGTGCCTCATCCATGACACCCTCCTTTCAAGTTTATTAGTTCCTACTTTCAAAATAAACATGTGATGAAGTAGACATCATCCAGTTCTAGCTTAAGTAGTTCATCATCTATGATGAAAGAATATCTCTCTAGATCCCAGTACCCTATCAACATTTGCAATAATTGTTTTTTTACCCTCACGCTCGAGGTGGTAAAGAACTTGAGAGATCCATAGTTCTAAAGGGAATTCATGGCACATAGATTTTCAACAACATGGTTATCCACATCCTCATGTTCCCATTCTTTCCACATGATATACATATGCATTATCAAGAGAAATTTTTTCAACTTAGCATCTTTCCATGTCATTTTATAGCATTTTTGGATCATTTTTTAGCCTTTCCGAGGATCACTTATGCCTTTATTTAAGCATAAGTGTGACTACTCACACCTTTTTTTATCACCCAAAAATTTATCACCTATCCCAAATTTCTACGATTACCAAAATACACCATGTATAGTATGGGAATGACATTTTTAGACCCACTTTCACAACACTTTTATGAATTTTTTCTCTTGAAATGATCCAAAAAAGGAAAAATTAAAAAGTAATTGTTAAAATTGATTTGGTCAAATAATCATATTTTGTTATTTTGTCCCTATCAAGGATAACCACTATTTTTCTTATAAATTCAAGAGGTTTCCTCCCATTTTCAAGAGAACTTGATATGGATGTATAATATGATCAATTTTTTTATTGTAACTCACATTTATCCCTTTTTTTTCTCCCATCTCTCTCATTGTGAGCTTCCCTAGTTTTCCTCTACCATTGAAACCATGGATTCAAAAAGGAATCCATCACAATATAAATACCTATTCACATCTAGAGGAAGAGGAGAGTTGTAGCCTAAATCCACACACTTGAGAAATAAAAAGGACCCTCTTATGAAGAGGCCACCCAAATGGCACCACCACAAACTCATAATGGCCATAATTTTCCAGAAAGATTTATTTCTAGTATCGTCATCTTTAATTCCCACCTAATAGTATGCTAACCTCACGTCAATATTTGAAAATATCTTTTCTCATTTCATTTGTTAAAAAATATCATTAACCCTTGGAATAGGGTACTTAGTCTTTATGATAACCTTGTTTAGTTGTTTGAATTCAATACAAAACATTAGAGTTCCATCCTTTTTATTCACAAAAATAAGAGGGGCACCCCAAGGCGAGATACCTGGGAATATGTACCCCTTCTTCAACAATTATTCCAGCTCCATTTGCAACTCCTTCAGGTCTAGTGTGATCATTCTGTAGGGTGCCTTGGACACTAGGGAAGCTCCATTAATTAGTTCAATAGAGAAGTAAATGTTTATTTTTGATGTCAATCCTCCCAATTCTCCAAAGACATCTTCACACTTCTTCAATACCAGATAATGCTCAATATTTGGTTCCTTATCCTTGAATAACTCTTCCATATGTGCTACATGTATTTGAAATCCTTTCCTAAAACTTATTTTCACCTACATAGCTTAAATTTATTTGACAAATATATGTCTTGGAATTCCCTTTCTCATCAAGACATGTGAAAGCCTTGTTGTAGCAGTCTAAGACAACATGATGCTTTTCCAAACAATCCATACCTATTAATCAATCATATGAACCAAATGATATTATGTCTGGATCCACGTTGGTGTTGACACCATTCATTTTCACTAGGAAATCCCTGACAAACCCATTGATCCTTCTCTTGGTTGTAGTAGCTAGATGAACCAAATACGATTTTCCATGCCTACATATCTTCAATTTAAATATGTCAACTAGATTAGGATCTATGTATATATGAATATATCTAGAATCAATCAATATATCTATGGGTTAATTAGCAATCTTACCTTCCACTTAAATCATGTGGGATTGATAGTCTTCTTGTCTATTGTCCAAGGATGCACAAATATTTAGCATGCTCATGCCCATTTATTTCACTATATACACCTATTGCATGTTGTGAACAATCCTCATCCTTTCTCCCTTCTGAGGAAAATATTTAGACATGTGGTCTCCTTCACATTCCCAAATCTTTATGGGTTGTTGTCTTGGAATATTACCCGGGGATGTTTCCATATTAGGTTAAACTTTTGTTGGTTGTTGTTGGTTGTGGATCCTGATTATGTTCTTGATTCAGAGGTTTTTTTCAGTTGTTCTTGGACCCCATTCCATAACGAGGGGGTGTGGGGGGGTGACGATAATTTTTGTATCCCCCCATGGCG
>CBVK0100441747.1:0-18213 GCA_900067695.1 Picea abies | reverse complement strand
CCTTTTAAGGTAGAGCCCATTTCTGGTCTCATCCAACATATTCCTTTCATAATATTCTAATTCATAGGCTCCTTTCTCTAAGACACATCGCATGATATAAGGACCGTGCGAAATGGGGTTGAACTTACCTTCCCCCAACGATTCTTTCACTTGGTCATATAGGAGGACCAAGTTGCCCTCAACATCTTGTCAAGGATAGAAAAACTTATCATACCGAAACTTAACACATCATTTATTCACTTCGATATCCATAGAGGAATCTCGATGCTACTCGTCGAGGCACTCCAGGTGCATGAGGCACTCTTCAAGATCAAATGTGTCAGATAGGAGCTCAATTGCCAAATTAAGGGAAGGGATTTCACATTCAATTGGAAGAATCAAATCCACACCATGTACTAATTGAAAAGGAGAGAAACCAATGGAAGTATTTACCATGGTTCGGTATGCCCAAAGTGTAGGGAAAAGAATCAAATGCAAGTTAGATTTACTCTATTTGACAATTTTTTGCAAAATGGTCTTGAGAGATTTATTCACTGCCTCTACTTGTCCATTTTCTTAGGGATATTAAGGGGAAGAATGATCATGATTAAACCCCAATTTTGATGCCAAATATTTCATCATTTCATTATGAAAGCGACTACCATGATCTGTGACAATATCTCTTGGGATTCCAAACTGGGCTATAATCTAGTTGAATATGAAGAATGTTGCATTCTTACCATCATATTTAATGGTAGACATGGCCTCTGCCTATTTAGTAAAATAATCTATGACCACGATAATATAATGGTTGCCCCCATTTGAGGCTAGGTTACAATCCATAAAATATAACCCCCACTTGGTGAAGGGACTGACAATGATGACTGGGTGAAGAGGGGTTGAGTGTGAGTGCATTTTCTAAGCAAACATCTGGAAAGGGTGACACTTCTTGACCGCTTAAAAGAAATATTTAAAAAATGATGGCCAAAAATAATTGGCTCGCAATATCTTTTGGGTTGTCACAAGCTCAGATAGATGAACACCACATGCCCCACTATGATAGTGATTGAGAAAAACCTCATCCTCCTCGTGAATCAAGAAACGATGTAAAATATTATCTACCCCTAGAGGATAGAGAGTGCCACCAATAATAAGGTAGTTTTTAGCTTGATGATGTATGTGTTGTTGTTCATCTCTCGAAAAATTCTAGGGTAGCTTCAGGGTTTGAAGATAGATCAAAATTTCTCTATACCAGGGGTTCGAAGATGAGATAAGGAAAATATGTTTAACCGCGAATGAATTGTCATGAAAAATTTCATCCTCTAGTCGAGGGAAGTCCAATATCAACTTGGAAAAAACTAGTGATTTGTTATACTTTGCCAAAGAGAAATCGAGATCAAATTATTGCAAAATAACAATCCACTTATTGTATTTTCCCCTTATGATACACCTGGTGAGGACATATTGAAATGGATTGATATACGCAACCATGGTAGTTTTACAAAGTAATATATAATGGAATAATCTCCAAACCTCATGTATGGTGACCAAGGCCAACTTCTCCATGTGAGAGTAATTAAGTTCAGGAACAACTAGGTTTTGAGTGAGATAGTAGACAATGTGCTCATCGAGCTCATCGTCCTGTTGAACTAGAACCATACCAACCATCCCTTCGGATGACGATGTAAAGAAAATAGTCTCTACTATAGTCTGGAGGCTTTAGCAGAGGCGTCGATACCAAATATTTCTTAAGAGAATCGAAGGATTCATGGGCTCACTCATCCCATATAAGCAAAGTGTCCTTCCTCAAAAGATGCATGAAAACTTTATTTAAATTGGCACAATTCACTATGAACCAATGCATAAAGTTAGCCTTCCTTTGTAAAACTTGAAGTTGTATAATTTTATGTAGAGGAGGAAATAAAAGTAGTGTCTCAACCTTCATAGGATCTACCATGATCCCATACTCAGACACTATGAATCCTAAAACACGACTAGGCCTAATGCAAAGGATACCCTTGTGAGTGTTCAACTGAATGTGATAATAATGACATCTCTCAAATGATAATAGAAGGTGAGTGGAGTGATATACTCTCTTGCGAGAGTGAGCAATGAGATCATCTAAGTAAGCTTCAAAACTATGCTCAAGAACATGAAATCAAAAGGTCATGGAACATTGGAAGGTTGCTCCAACGTTTTCAAGACGGAAAGGAATTTTTTGGTATGAAAAAATACCCCAAGGACAAATAAAAACCATATTATGTTGATCCTCGGGTTTGATCTGAATTTGATTGTACCCTAAAAATCCATCCATAAAATAAAATACTTTGCTTCTTGCACACTCGTCAAGAATCTAGTCAATGAAAGGAGTCGAGAGGTTATCTTTAAAACATGCCTTGTTCAGGTCTATAAAATGCATACACATGTAGATGGTTCCTTGAATTTTGTTTATGAGAACAAGGTTGGTCATCCATTGAGTCAAGGGAACTAGGTAGATGAAACCAACATTAAGTAGCTTCTCTACTTCTACCTTAATAGTGGGGGCCTTCCTAGGATTAACAAATCTAAGACATTGTCGAATAGGTTTATCATCCAGATAAGTTTTAATCTCATGCTCAACAATGTTGGGGTCGATCCCTGGTATCTCTTCATATGACCAAGAAAAACATCTTGGAATTATTTCAAGAGACTGATGTAGATCTAAATTTCTTCAGACGAACAATCTGCAACGATATATATGTTCTCAATTTTACCAGGGATATGAGAGATGTCAATTGTGATGGTAGGAGAAATATTAACCATGTTTCCTTCAACATAAATACCATACGTATCTAACAGAACCATGACGTGACCGACCATCTCAATCAAGGTAGATATATAGTCATCATGTTCGATCTTAACAATCTTTGGGAGAAAATAGGATCAATGATGCATATTGTCCCAAGGACTATCAAAACCAGACATGGCCTCTAATATGGCTTCATCCGAAGGTAAAGTATCATCGAGGAAATCATGTGAAAAATATGATTGAGCAGCCCATACATGCAATAAAACAATATCCACCTCATCCATCCATGAGGAGGAAGGATCTGGGTCAACAATAGCATCAAGAATAACCTGATATGCAACCTCTATTGTTGACAGTGGAATTTCCATCCCAATGTGCGACTACCCTTCATATGACATAGTCGAGGAAGGTAGGGTCCAAGGGTTGTTGAAATATGAAGTACGGAAAGGAACATGCCTCATCGATGACGAAGACTCACTGGAAACGTGTAATATCCCAAGGCTGAGCCCTGGTTGTAATTAAAAATGTAACATGTTTTGTAGGCTGGTGAGCCAAGTAATTATAAGTTGGTAGTCTTCCGATCTCACCATCCCAATGTGCGACTACCCTTCATATGACATAGTCGAGGAAGGTAGGGTCCAAGGGTTGTTGAAATATGAAGTACGGAAAGGAACATGCCTCATCGATGACGAAGACTCACTGGAAACGTGTAATATCCCAAGGCTGAGCCCTGGTTGTAATTAAAAATGTAACATGTTTTGTAGGCTGGTGAGCCAAGTAATTATAAGTTGGTAGGCTTATGTGTTTATTAGGATAGAGAGCCTAGATGTTAAAGGCCAGAAGCCTATTTTGTACATGTAAATATTCATATTATTAATATAAAAACATCATTTCATGTAGAGCAGCCATGAAGAAAGAGTATGGGGACTAAGATCCACTCGGTTGGGTAAGGGAAGGTGGCTGAGAGACTAGGAAAAGAGGCAGAGCTTGAGGGCTTAACCTAAGGGAATATTATAATGTATTTCCTTAAATTACTAAAGTTTGGGAAATAAACCCATTTATCCTATGTTCCTTTGGGGAGAGGAACGAGTTCCAAGTGGAGAGGAATGTGCTCCTGGAGAGCCAAGTGTCATCCTAGACACATGCATATTTATGTGGGAAATTCCATCCTCGTGGGGGTTCATGGGGTCATTCTTGCCATATTTCCTCATGAGTTCACACTCACCATTCGACCCTTATTGACCATCTGTTCCCCAAATTTACCCATGCACTAAGCAAGCACGCAGTGAGTCAGTCCACCATTGTTGAACCATAACCATCATGAACCTCTACAACAAGCCCAAACTGATATCTTACTAAGCCTGTACCCTATGGGTTGCCTGTGTTTCACCATTTTCCCATGTCCAATTTCTATTGATGTCATCACCTTTACCTTGTGCTGAGAAGCCAGAGTGAAGAAGCAGGTTGTCAGGCACATGGATAGAAGAAGCAGGTTGTCAGGCATGTGAGCTACTCTCTCTAGGTGAGAGAGATTGTAGTGATTAAAGAAGCAGGTTGTCAGGCTTGTGAGAAACTTTCTCCAGGTGAAAGAGTGTTTTGAGGAAGTGAGTTCTCTTGTGAGAAACTCTCTCTAGGTGAGAGAGTGTGTTGAGGAAGTGATTTCTCCTAGAGGGATTCTAGTAGTAGCTGCAGAGATCTGAGAATTTCATCTGGCCCGTTGTTGAATCCCTAGAAGGGAGGTGGAGCAACCGATGGACTACGTGACAGTGAAGGTGTACACTCATGGGGAGGGACAAAAATGTGTGGAATGAGAGTCTGTGAGTGGTGGGCATAGGTGTCTCCTTGGAGGAAATCCTTCATGTTGTACTGTGCAACTTTTTGTTGTCCTTGCCTAGCCTAGGAATCCCTTTCCTGATGGAGTTTAGTCTCATCTCGAGGGTGACCCACTACTGAGAGTGATGAGCAGCGTGGTCTAAGGCTCGGAGGTTCATGGAAGGTCTGTAAACAGTTGGCATACTTCAATTAAGAGAGAAGTATCATTTTTTTGCTTGATGGCTAAATGATGTATTTTAATGCATGTCTGTGATTCTTGTAATAATATTATGTGTTCCACTGCATGTATGTTTACATATTATGTCTTTTATTTCCTGTTAAGTTTATATGTGTTTTATTTCACAAAAGAGTTATGTCTGCCATTTCCAAACAGGTCTATGTCTGGGCATAGACAATTTTAATTACCTATAAAATATCTTGATACCACATGTGTCTGAGGTAGCATTACCTGACAGAGGTTGATGGAAGCGGATGTTATAAAATAGTATCATAGCCCATGGTTTCAACACTGAACTTGGATGAGCCGTGTAAGTGGTTAATGAAACAAAGGTTTCAGAGTGAATTGTTGTCAAGAGGGACACAAATTTGAACCTCAGAGCATCCTTGAGTGCCCAGAAGGCACCGCGTAAACACTTGGACTATGTTCATAAGCTTAGGAGGTGTAACGGTTTATGGAATGACAACAAAGAAAAGATACCACCGCAACTGTGGTATTAGGCCACAAAGTTTAAAAATTGGGTCATAAGATCTGTTCAAGAGAAGGAAGACCCTTCACAACCATTAGATATGGGAAAAGGTGCATGAGAGTTAACCCCCAAGTCCTTTGGACTTCACAAATTTGGAGAAGTTGGTGAGTTATAGAGAAAAAGGGGTTGAAGCCCAAAGTTTTGAAGTCCCAGAGAGGATCTAAACCGTAGATCCGGGCATAAGTGTTTACCATTGGATTTGACCAAGGATAGATCAGAGTTGTTAGATCAAGCCAAGATAAGAAGGTGAAGAGTGATGGGAAAGACAGATCTTAGTCGACAGATCTGTGTGCAGGTGGTTGTCAGTCGTAGATCTCACAACAATTTTGAAATTCGACATTTGAGAAAAATGGAGTGCACTGATGCGAAAACTCCCGAAGTCTCGAAGTCCGGAGTTAATCCATACCGTTCATCGAAGGAGACATGTGTTAGAAGATTAGATAGATCAAGAATTCAACATTCGGGAGTAATAAGGTGTGATAGAGTGAAAACTTTCGAAGTCTAGAGTTAATCCAGACCATTCATCGAAAGAGACACATGTTAGCAGATTGGTTGGTTAGGGAATTCAGTGTTTGGGAGTAATAAGGTGCGATAGAGTGAAAACTCCTGAAGTTTCAAAGTCCAGAGTTAATCTAGAATGTTCATCAAAAGAGACACATGTCAACAGTTGGCTAGTTCGAAAATTTGGCATTCAGGAGTAATAAGGTGTGATAGAGTGAAAACTACCAAAGTCCCAAAGTCTGGAGTTCATCCAGACCGTTCATTAAAGGAGACGCTTGTCAGAAGATAATATTATTCATAGTTCAACATTCAGGAGAATTGAAGTGTTCTAGTGTGGAATATCCTGAAGCCTTGAAGCCTGAGGTCCTGAAGCCGAAGAGCTGAAGTGGCCTAACATGCTGATGTCACCTGGGGTGATGTGGACCCTTCCTAGACATGCTAGGTTCCACCACCTTAAATGTTGATAGTTGTACTATGTGGACCCCATAAGGTAAAGAATTTTGGGAGTTTATAGTTTGGGAGATTTGAGGAATGGAAGTGTAAATCTTCTGAAGCCCAAAGCCCCAAAGTCCTGAAGTGACAGGGCTTGCTGGCATCACTAGGGATGATGTGGACACATGGGATGTGTGCCACATGTTAGTGAGTTAAGAACATTTAGAATATATAAATGCCAATTAGAACGTGACACGTGTCACTCGTCATATTGGGCCATATGTCTACTTCTAGTATTTCTCCACATGGCACTCCTCTCAAGCACGGATAATGGGACCCCTAATGAATACATAAAGTAGTTAAAACCTTAGCGAAGAAGTTAACTAGATCCGACCCATGATAAATTGACCCCAGTAGATGCGTGACGCTAGATCGGGAAGTACAGAGACTTGGTAATCCGGAGGAAAGGTGTTAGAGTTAGCATTGAGTAGAGAACTTCCAAAGGCCCAAAGGCCAGAGTTAATCTCAACCGTTGGTCACAGAGGATGTGTGGCATCAGATTCCAAGGTCCGGAGAGTTCATACTCCATAGGAATTATCTTCAAGTATGAAGACTCCCAAATGCCCAAAGGTTGGATTCTACCTCTACAATTGATGATGGAGGACACATGACAACAAATTCCACAATATGGAGACTAGGCACTCCAAAGGAATTGTGTTACGTTTTGCATAGTGTTGAGAAATCCTGAAGACCAGAGTATATCTAAAACATTGATCACAAAGGATGTGTGGCATCAGATCCCGAGGTCTATAGATTTGGTACTTTGGAGGAAATTATGTTGCAATTTATTGAGTCAGGAACTCCAGGAGGTCGGAGTTAATCCCCACCGTCGACCAGTAGAGTGATGCAGGAGCATCGCCAACAACAAGTGACTGTGGGACAAAATGCCAATGCATTTTGGCACATGATGAATTGCTTGAAATGTTTTGAAGTTTGATATGCCAAACATAAATGAAGAAGTTAAGAAAGGGCATACTTCTTGTTTGTAATTAGACCTTGAGTGACCCGCTCTCGTCTGAAGGACTAAGAGGCATTTATGCTAGTAAATGTAAGTAGGTAGCTTTGAATTCTTAGATTAGACAGTTTTAGGAGTTGGAGGGAAAACATATATAGACACCCTCACTTGTATCATTGTAACATTATTAGCAGCATGATCAAGAGAGAATAGAGAAGAAGAAGCAGAGCACTGTGTAGAGTAAAAACCCATGTACAAAAGTTCTGGATTAATACAAAGATATTTAGTTCAGACTCATGGTGTCCAATTGCTTTCTGTGTTGTACATGATGATTGATATACGTTTGTTTACTCTCTGTTATGTATTTTCTTTGATGCGTGAATGTATGATTTCATGTTGAATGTCTAAAATCTGAAGAGAGGGAGAGTAAAGAATGAGTTTCAATTGTTTCTCTGTCTGAGCCAGAGTTTTCCTGCAAGGAGTGCAGTGAAATTGTCCGAAATGGTGTGCGTTGACAAAATTCAGAGTTCACCTCTGAAAGCTCAGGAGGGATAGAATTGTTATCATTATCGCAGAAGTGCAAGTTAAGCACATGAGTCATGCAAGGAGTGCGCAGACCGAGTGAAGTCTCAGAGTTACAATCTGAGCAAAATTGTTGAAATATTGTTGTCACAGGGAGTGCGTAGAGTCGAAGAGGTTCAAAAAGTTGGGAGTATTTGAAGAATTTCCACAAGGAGTGCATGCAGGAGTCTTCTTGAAGACTCGAGTTATGGAAAAATCTCAGGAGGGATAGAGTCTTCAAAGTTGTCTAAGAGACACTCAGATAGGACCAGTTTCTTGAAGTATTAGAAGGAGGCGCAGTGACATTGTTTTGTTGGTGGACAAGTTTCGTGAAGACGTACTTGTTCATTTTGCAGGAGTGTTAAGGAGGAATTGGATGGTTGGAATTCTCCGTGGAGAATTCACAAAGTTCTGAGAACCGTCAGATCTTCCAGAGGAGAAAGAAAGTTACGGCGAGTGTTTTTCTAAGTGCAAGCTCAGGAGAAATCGGGCCGTAGGATATGAGCCAACAGGGGCCATTGAATCACTCGCGTAATCTCATTTCAGGGCTTTGTGAGTTGGATAATTGAAACCCTTGCATCAAGATTCCTGAGGTCATAAGGTGCGAAGTTCTGAAATAGTGAAAGAATCTGAGTTGTTCGATTGGAAGGACACGTGTCATGAGATCCTCTCTATCGAGGATTTAGACATCGAGGTTCAGAGAAGGAAGTCCTTCAACTTCATGAGTGGCGAAGTCATGAGAGAATCACAGTCATCCATCGGAGGAGGACGGGTGGCAGAGATCAAGTGATCTCACGAACTCAGAGGTTTGTAAGGTGAGAGCCCAAATTTTGGGTGCTCCAAGTCGTGAGTAGTGAAGTTGCAAGGAGCAAAGACAACCATTGGATCTGGGTCAAGGGAGGATTTTTGGATTAGAGCCTCATCGTTTGTTTCAAGTATTCGAAAGTTTAGAGGTTGGAAGGACCTCGTCTCAACTGCAGAAGTCGTGAAGTGTCGAGAGCCGAGGCACGGAGGAAACACATGGTAGAACCACAAGGTGGGCCTAGGAAATAGACAGGCGGAAACACGTCACCTAGTGGAAGGAGTCAACACTCCGTTGAATTCTCGAGTCTCGAGGATTCATGAGATAAGAGTATGTGAGCTTGACCCTTCGACTCGCGAAGTCGCGAGTAGCGAGAACGAGAGGAGAAAAGTCAACATTGCCTCTCGGGGGTTTGTGAAAGAAAGGTGCCAAGGTTGAACATTCGAACACGTGAAGTGGCGAGTACCAAGAAGTTATAGCACTTAGCCTATCCGGTTGTCACGTGAGGAAGGCGTTGACAGAGGAAGAGCCATACCCGTATCGACATTTCGGGTATTGCAAGATTTAAAAAGGAAGAAGCGGGATTTTTGACTCATGAACTCATGAGATTGCGAGTTGCGAAAAGGATCTTGGGTTAGGCCCTTGGTCATAGCGTTGTGGTCACTTGGGGAGAAAGGAGCTCATGCCTAGTGCTTTTTGCACAAGGGAGCTTCCCGAAGGACCTGTGGATCGATTTGAAAGGAGATTCCAGTAGGGAATCCGAAAGAGCCGATCCATCTCGAAGGGGTTAAAAGAACGATCCTGTGAGTGGATCTCGACTCGAGGGCCAATAGGTCTGCATCATAGAGGGAACGTGGAGGTAGATGTGGTAGTCCGAAGACTTGAAACTACAGAAGAATTGAGAGTATGGATAGTTCATAACTCTCGAAGCTGGAGTCTCGGAGTTGATAGTGGTTGTTAATTATCAAAAGGGTTCAAACCATTTATGTGTTGGTTGTAATTTCACCAATTCAACACTCTGGGAGATTTTTTGTGATGTTCTTTGGAAACCGCCGAAGCTCAAAGTTCCATAGCTTCTATCCACTATAGATCTGAATAGTGAATGTGGACCGTAGATCCAACGTCCTCAGTGAGTTCTCCATTTCAATGTTTTGTGATGTTTGTGATTTGTGGAAAGGGAAACATACGAAGATCCAGAGCCCCAAAGTTTCAAGGCTTCAAATAAGCACCCAACTATTAGCACTTGGTCATAGGCATGGTCACGTGAAAATTAAGGGCCGAAGAAAAAGGGTCTAGCGCTAAAAAATTGTTGCAGAAAAAAACATGGCTCAAAGATAGAGCTGCGGGGATTCTGGATTGACCAAGACCCACATAAAATGGAATTTGATATTTTTTGTTGAATCAAATTGGTTTATGTTATTTTGGAAAATGATTAAATACTGATAGACTGACAAATTTCGGTTGATTGTATATTTTGAAGAGTTAAAAATTGTCAGAACCGAACCGAATTGTCCCATAGTGTAAAGAAATGGAGGAGACACAAGATTCTTATAGTCTGGAGGATGAAGTTAGAGGAATGGATGTCCATTTGGGAGTTGAAGGAAAAAAATCAACGGGCATGGAGAAGAAATAGATAAAGACGTGGGAATAATGAAAATCATTAAAAAATTGCAAAATGATGTCCAAATTCACAAGGCATATAATGAAAGGCTTAAGAGAGCCAAGCGACAATAAAAATACTTCAATATGAAGTTAATGCAAATCCTGGAAAGAATTGAAATAAGTTGGATAAGGGAAGTGGATCCAACAAATCGGGGAGCCACAGGTCCCTTGATGAGGAAAGAAGAGAAAGAAGTAGTAGTAGACATCACCAACACTCCCAAAGGCACTCCAAAAGGAGGCCACACATCAATTCAAGTCAATTTCCTACCAGAAAGAATAAGATATCTGAAGTGGATGAACTGAAGGGTGAAATGAATAATATCAAACCTCCTTCTTTTGATGGAGGGCACTGGAAAGAAGAAGGTGTTGAAACATGGCTACTTGGAATGAGGAAATATTTTCAATTGCATAATTATTCCTCTCATGCAGAAGGAAGAATTGAAATCTATCAACTAAAAGGAAAGGCATCCATGTCGTGGGATCAACTTGTGCAAGTGAAACACATCAAAGAGAAGAATGTTACATGGAAGGAATTCAATAGACATTTTGAAAATAAATACTTAACCAAGAGATACTATGACAAAAATATGAAAGAGTTATTTGAACTTAAATTGGGCAGCATGACTATAGATGAGGATGAAAATATATTTCTAGAGTTGTTGAAGTATGTCTCTTTAATTAAGGATGAGACAGTTAAAATCCAAATATATCTGAGTGGGCTTCCATTGTTCATCAATGACAAAATCCAGTATGATGATCCTAAAACTTTGGAAGAAACCAGAAGGATGGAAAAGTGTTTATATGATCATCATAAAGGAAATCCTAATTTCAAAAAATCTTGGGAAGACAAGAGGAAGTTTAAGAGGGAGCAGAGGTAGAAGGGGAACAAGCCACCCTTTTTCAGAAATAGTCCTCAAGGATAGCCAGATTTGAGAGAGCCTAGGATGGCTGAATGAGGTGGGAAAAGGCCAAGGAAGACACCTATGAAATGTTGGGGCTGTAAAGGAGATCATAAGTATAGATATTTCCCTCAAAGAAAGGACAAGGTGAGATTTGTTCACCATGTTCAGGAAGCACAAATAGTGGAGGACATGGGAAAAAGAGTAGCAAGAATCTATGTATCCCTAGACAATAAGCAAGTTGAGTTTCAATCGCACATGATTGAAGTCAAAGGTATGATCAATAACCATGCCCTTACTATTTTAATTGATTGAAGGTATAGTCATTGCTATATATATCCTAAGGTAGTGGAAATATTTCTATTACCAAGAAGCAAGCATGGGAAATCTTGGCTGGTACAGCTGGCTATAGCAACCAAGAGAAAGGTTGTTGATTTGGTTAAATCATGTCCACTGGGCATGAATGGACTGAGTACCAAGGAATATTTGAACATATTTACTTTGGGATCATATGATTTCCTAATTGGTATGGATTGGTTGGACCCAAACCATGCCATATTATACTATCATAACAAGGCATTCAATTTCTTGAATGAGGAAGGAAATCAGAGAGCATTCTAAGGAATTCCCAGGGAAGTTACGGTACGAGAAATCTCAACAATGCAGCTAAATAAGCGTTAAAGGAAGGGATTCCAAATATTTTCAACCCATATGGAAGAACCACCTAAGGATAAGGTGCCAAAGTTGGAGGATCATGCATTCATGAAATATTTTGATGATGTGTTCAAAGAGATACCAGAGATACCCCCAAAGAGAGATATTGATTTCTCTATCAATTTCATGCCTGGGGTAGCTCCAGTATCAAAGACTCCCTACTGGATGAGCACACCAGGACTGAAAGAACTGCAAATGAAGCTTGAAGAAATTTTAAAGAATGGGTATATATTCCCAAGTGTGTCACCTTGGTGTGCCCCAATGTTATTTGTGAAGAAGAAGGATGGAACCTTGCTATTGTTCATTGACTTCAGACAACTAAATAAAGTAACTATAAAGAACAAGTATCCTCTACCAAGGATTGATGATCTCTTCGATCAGTTGAAGGATTGCAAGGATATTTTCAAAGATAAATCTTAGGTCAGGATACCATCAAGTAAGGATTAAAGATGAAGACATAAGAAAGAATGACTTCATGACAAGGTATGGTCATTATGATTTCACAGTGGTGCCTTTTGGGTTATCAAATGCACCATATGTTTTCATGTGCTTAATGAATGGTGTTTTCCGAGAATATTTAGACAAGTTTGTCATTGTATTTTTGGATGAAATCCTTGTATATTCCAAGACAAAATAAGAGCATGAGCAACACTTAAGGATGGTGTTACAGGTGCTAAGAGAGCACCAACTATTTTATAAGTTGAGAAAGTGCTCATTTTACCAAAGTCGAATTCACTATTTGGGGCATATAATATTTGAAGAGGGAATAGAAGTAGACCCTGAAAATATTGAAGTTGTTAAAGGGTGGACAACACCTAAGAATGTGACAGAAGTTAGGTCCTTCATGGGTCTAGCTGGCTACTACGAGAGATTCATTGTAGGATTTTTGTGGATTTCTCAACCAATTACTTCCTTGCAAAGAAAAGGGGTAAAATTTCAATGGACATAAGAATGTGAAAAAAGCTTCCAACAATTGAAGCAGTTGTTAACCAGTGCTCCAATTCTAAATATTTCATATCCGAATGAAGATCATCATTTGCACAAATGCATGCAAAGAAGGACTGGGTGGATTCCTCAGCCAAAATGGGTTTGTGATATGTTTTGAATCCATGAAATTGAAAGAGAATGAAAGGATCTACGCCAATCATGATTTGGAGTTGGAAGCCATAGTTCACACCTTAAAGAAATTGAGACACTACCTCATGGGAAAGAGGTTTGATATGAGAACAGACCATAATGGTCTGAAATATTTGTTTGATCGACCTACTTTAAATTCCAGGAAAATCAGATGGTTGGGATTCTTCTATGAATATGACTTTAATATCAAGCACATCAAAGGAAAGGAGAACAAAGTGGTTGATGCACTCAATAGGAGAGTGCATGGAATACATGCTACAACCATCAACATGTATCAAATCAATCTTAAAGACATAATTTTGGAAGCTACAAAAGAAGATTTGCAGTACATGGAAATGTTAACAAAGTTACAAGAGGGTAAGATGCTACAGAAAATAGAAGTTTATAGATTGGAAGTGGATGGAATAATCATGTATGAGAACATAATTTATGTACCCAATTCTAACAAATTGAGGAGTATTATCTTGAAAGAGATGCATAATGTGCCTTATGTTGGGCACCCTGGATATCATAAAACAGTGGTAGAAATCAAGAGGAATTACTATTGGCCAGACATGAAGAAAGAAATTGCAGAATACATTGCCAGATGTATGTAGTGCCAAAGGGTCAAAGCTAAGCATGGACACCTAGCTGGGTTGCTACAACTGTTACCCATCCCTGAATAGAAGTGGGAAGTGGTGACAATGGATTTCATCACAGGATTACCCGGAACAAAAAAGAAACATGATTCCATCATGGTGGTGGTAGATAAGCTTACGAGCGTTTCCCATTTTATTCCATTGAAAACTAGTCACAAGGCAACTGATGTTGTTGATATTTATATGAGGGAAGTAGCACGATTTCAAGATATTCCCAAGACAATTATGTCTGACAGAGACCCAAAATTTACTTCAAATTTTTGGAGAGGATTATTCAAGGGGTTTAGAATGAACCTGAACTTAAACACAATCTATCATCCCAATTCTGATGGAAAAACAGAAAGAGTAAATCAAGTGATAGAATATATTCTAAGAATTTATGTGATGGACAAACCATCCCTATGGGAAGCCTACCTACCTACACTTGGTAGAGTCTTCTTACAACAATGGGTACCTAGAATCACTGAATATGATTCCATTTGAGGCACTTTATGGAAGAATGTGCAACACACCAATAAGCTGGGACAATCCAACTGATAGAGAAATAGTTGGGCCAAAGTTGCTGAAGGAAATGAAAGAGAAATTGTCAAAGATAAAGAAGAATTTGAAGGTTGCCCAAGATATGTCAAAAATCTATTCTGACAAAGGTAGAACCCATAGGGAGTTTAAAGTGGGTGATCATGTTTTCTTGATTTTGAAATCCAACAAAAGTTCCCTGAAGTTATGAAACTGTTCCAAGTTGGTAGCCAGATATTGTGGACCATTTGAAATTCTAGAAAGGATTGGACTAGTAGCTTATATGCTTGCATTTCCTGCATGCATGAATATTCATAACGTATTTCCTATCTCATTTCTCAAGAAATATATACCTGATGCTAATCATGTGATTGATTGGAATTTGATCTAGGTGGAGCAAGAGGGCGCTTTACAAGTTCATCCAGTGCGCATACTGGACCGGAGAAGAAAGCAGCTCCAAATTCGATCCATAAGTCTTGTAAAGATCCAATGGACCTGGTATGGTTCTGAGGATGCAACATGGGAGCATGACGATTCTATGTGGGCAGAATACCCACATATTTTTGAAGATTTTGAAAATCTTGTTGATGTTGTTTAAATGAGTTGCACTGAGGACAGTGCAAAAATAAGAGGAGGGGATTGTAATATCCCAAGGTCGAGCCCTGGTTGTAATTATGAATGTAACATGTTTTGTAGGCTAGTGAGTCAAGTAATTATAAGTTGGTAGTTTTATGTGTTTATTAGCCCAAAGAGCTTAGATGTTAAAGGCCATGAGCCTATTTTGTAGATGTAAATATTCATATTATTAAGATAACAACATTGCTACGTGTATACCGACGATGAAGAAAGAGTATTGGGGACTAAGATCCACTAGGATAGGTAAGGGAAGACAACTGAGAGACTAGGAAAAGGGGCTATGCTTGAGGGATTAACCCAAGGGAATATTATAATGTATTTCCTTAAATGACTAAAGTTTGGGAAATAAACTCATGTATCTTATGTTCCTTTAGGGAGAGGAATGAGTTCCAAGTGGAGAGGAACGTTCTATTGGATATCCAAGTGTCATCCAAGATGCATGCAGATTTATGTGGGAAATTACATCATTGTGGGGGTTCACGGGGAAATTCCTGCCATCTCTCCTCACGGGTTCATACTCACCATTCAGACCTTGCTGACCATCCATTGCTTGGATTCACCCACACACTGAGCAAGAACAAAGTGAGTTGATTTTCCATTGTTGAACTGTAACCATCATGAACATTTGCAACAAGCCTAAAATGATATCTTATTGACTTGTACCCTACAGTTTTGATGTGTTTCACCATTTTCCCATGTCCAGTTTCTATTGTTGTCATCACCTTACCCGTGTGTTGGGAAGCGGGGCTGAAGAAGTGGGTTGTCAGGATGTCAGGCCTATGAGCTACTCTCTCTAGGTGAGAGAGATTGATGTGATTAAAGAAGTAGGTTGTCAGGCCTATGAGCAACTCTCTCCAGGTGAGAGTGTGTGATGAGGAAGTGAGTTCTCCCATGAGAAACTCTCTCCAGATGAGAGAGTGTGTTGAGGAAGGGAGTTCTCTTGGAGGGAGTCTAGTAGCAGCTGCAGATCTATGAGAATTCCATCTGGCCTATTGTTGAATCCCTGGTAGGGAGGTGGAGAAGCCGATGGACTATGTGACAGTGAAGGTGTACACTCCTGGGGTGGGACATGCATGTGGGCAATGAGATTCTATGAGCAGTGGGCGTAAGTGGTGCATTGGAGGAAATCCTTCTTGTTGTACTATGAAACTTCCCATTGTCCCTGCCTAGCCTAGGAATCCCTTTCCCAATGGAGTTTAGTCACAACTCAAGGGTGACCCATTGCTGAGAGTGAAGAATATCATGGTCTAAGGATGGGAGGTTCTTGGAAGGTATGCACGCAGTTGGTGTACTTTATTTAAGAGATACATATCATTTATTTTCTTAATGGTTAAATGATTTATTTTAGTGCATGTCTGTGATTCTTGTAATAATATTATGTGTTACACTGCATGTATGTTTACACATTATCTTTTTTATTTCCTATTAAGTTTATGTGTGTTTTATTCTGAAAAAAATACATTTCTTCCATTTACCAGTAGGTCTATGTGTGGGCATGGACACTTTTAATTACCTATAAAATATCTTGAGACCATGTGTGTTTGAGGTAGCATTACCCAATAGAGGTTGATGGCCAAGGATGTTACAAAATGGCATGAATGTGCTGAATTGGTGCCATGAAATCAAAGCTACCCATAAAAGAGGAATACATTCCAACACCAACATCCTCAGTTTCCTTCTAACAATTATCAATCATAGGGACCAAGGGTCCAACCGATGCAATAGGACTAGCATGCGCAAAGGACAATTGATCAATCGTCACTATCTTCCCTTCATGAGGAAAACATAAAGTATGGAAAATAGACAATACAACGAATATCACAGAATAATTCAAATTACTCCCTAGTATTAAATTGTATACCAAATATGCATCAACCACCTTGACATCAACTTCCACAATCTTCCCACCTAACTGGACTGAAAAAGTAGGGAGGATTATGTGGGGTTGAAATGAACACCCATCAAATGTGGTCAACATAGCCATATATTGAGACAAGGTTGGAGAGCCAATGAATTTCGAATAGGTTAGGGACATCAAGCATGTTGCATCACCTTCATCAATAGCAGTACAATTGATGATAATTTGTGTGTACTAGACATGGATTTGAAAGGCCACGTGGTAAGGCAAGTGATGCTTAACATCCATGACATCAAACTTGATAACTTTCAAGCCACATGGGTCTAGAGATCCTAACTTAGATAACAAGGCATTCCTCTATGAAGGACACATATTGAGCACCTCCAAATCCCACATCGCATAAGGGGTTTGGCCCAAATCATCGACAATCAAATAGTTCTAGGCAGTTTTGGCATTAGGATTGTGGGCATAGCACTTTAGTACTCCTTTCGGAATACAAGGTGGAGGTTTTGACTTTTTGATATGCAAGGGTGTTTCTAGGGGAGGGGGAGACTCAAGACCTATACAAGTTTGTGAAGAACCATAATCAAGAGATCAAGTGGCTACATAAGTATGAGACTTGACCATATTGATGCATAGATGGCCACCTTCATGTGCCAAGGGGTTTTGACTCCCACTCGGTGAATTTTTGATGTTGGAGGTCCCTAAGGTCATGTGTGGATTATGTGGAAATGATTTTGTCAACACAACTGGTGGCTGTGATAAGATCCGTGAGGCTTCCTTGATTTTGGGGCATAGGTGGGTAAGGCGATCATCTTTACAAAGTTTACAAGGAAAATTCAACTTCCGTTTTTCTTTCTTTCCCTCACCAACATTTATTCGATCTATCTTTGTTAGTGTCATCCTTGGATTTATTATTATTTTTCCCACCATTACGATTATTGCTTCTTTCTTTCTTTTTATTCCCCCTTGGTTTCTAGTTACCATTCGGGTTAGATGACGACTGTACAAAATGCACATTCACCTATTAGAAAAATAGGATCCCAGAGAAATAAAATAAAACAAATGTGGAAATAAAACAAATGTGGAAATAAAACATAGAATATACACAATACAATAGAAACACGGATATACATGGTTCACCTAGTGTGGGATATGTCCACCAAAGAAATTTCTAGTTCCTTCCTTTTTATTATCCAACAAAATGAACTGATACAACCTACAACAAACCCACTATAACTGCCTCTTCTTTCTCTCACAATATCCTCTCTTAGAATACAATATTCACACACATACAAAGTTGTAATACAATTCCCTCATGAAAGAGGGATTCCTTCTAGGGAAAAAAACCGTAACATAACTTCTACCTTAAAATATGCAACCTTATAATGAACTGTCCAAATTGATTATGGAATTACAATAATTTAGAAGGCAATTTTACTCAATATTTTTCTTCAGGGGTGCTACCCCCGAATCCCCTGCTGGGGGGGGGGGGG